>CM041791.1:95762533-95860788 GCA_023375725.1 Nephotettix cincticeps | reverse complement strand
TGACAATAATAGTACAAGTATGTGACAAGATTGATCAATGACATGATTGACCTGTTGATAAATTAGAGTATTTGCTTATTCTGCGTAACATTAACTTGGGAAAGAGTATGCAGGTTTGCTGCTATGAGGAACAGTAAAAGTAGGCATTTTTACCATAAACTATTTTCATTCTGACCATATACTAAGTTTTATAATTATCTGGACATAAATAAAGGAGTTTGCCTATTCTCCATTAGACTATCAAGGGGAAGAGTGTGCAGGTTTGCTGCAGTGAGAAACACATGAACTATGATTTTTTAGCATAAACGTATGGATTCCAATCACATGAAGTTAAATACAAAGTTTCATCCAAAATTGTTGATTAGTAAGGGTAATATTAATTTTTCCTCGTTCTCCATAAGATAAGCATTGGAGCCTCTAAATACAATGTAATGTGTTTAGATCTTTCAATATCTCAGTAACCGTTGAAGGTAGAGAAAAACATTCGGGACCTAGTTGTGTAGTTTTTTGAACTGATTCTAATGTTAAAAGATAAAATTTGAAAATTTTAATAATTACATGAAAAAAATGCAAAAACCCCAATTTTTAGGGTACAACCCCCCCAAACTACTCGTTTCGATTGACCAATATGTCTGGACTACGAATTCCTCCGCAAATGTAGGAATACACGTATCTACCAAATTTGGTCTCGATCGGACCATTTTTACGAGAGTTATCATGTTTACACACAGACAAAAACACACCAATATTTAAATAAGTTATACGTTAAAATAACTGTTTAATATAGTATTATTTCGAAATGGGTTTAAAATCAATGACCAATATAAACTAACTAATATTGACATGACAGCTGATTGTTTTTATTTCTATTAAATCTTCAAACTACAAAGACAGCTGGTTATTACCAGTAGGTTATTCATTGAAAACTGAATCAAAATGCGAGTAATATCGCGTAAAAGTGGGTTTTTAAATACTCGTTATTTACTTTTCAAGGGGCGGCGGGCGATTTCAAGCATTTATAAACCTTCTCTGGAATGTAGAGAATACATTAAATAAGTTTAATTGTCATCAGTTCTCCCATTTTTTTCGGAAAAGACGGCATAAAATGCCTCCTGGAGCGTCACAGACAAATTGACAAACAAACAGACAAAAATTGAGAAAGACCGGTTTCGGCTTCTCTAACGCACAAAAAGTAAAAATAACTAAAAAAATGAATAATTCTTAGCAATGTACAGACAAAACTCTAATTTTATTTATATAGATTAAACGAAAATCCAAAAAACGTTTCATTTTAACATTTCATTTACCCTATCAAACAGTTAAATAATTATATATATACTAGCAGTAAGCCCGTCCTTTGTACGGGTTGTAGGATTCAGTTTAAAGAAGAAAGATTATCATACCAAAATGTAAACCTGAAATCCTAAACATATCAAATAAAATAAATCAATACCCAGCTTTGTTATTTAGCATTACTTTACAATTAAATAGATTAGAACATTTATACCACTATTATAATTAGTTATACGTTAACATAACTTTTTAATATAGTATGATTTCCAAATGGGTTTAAAATCAATGACCAATATAAACTAACTAATATTGATTTGACAGCTGTTTGTTTTGATTTATATTAAATCTTTAAACTACAAAGACAGCTGATTACTACCAGTAGGTTATTCATTGAAAACTGGATAAAATGTGTGTAATATCGCGTAAAAGTGGGTTTTTAAATGCTCGTTATTTACTTTTGAAGGGGCGGCGGGCGGTTTAAAGCATTTATAAACCTTCTCTGGAATGTAGAGAATACATTAACCCTAGAAATGGCAAAGTCGTATATTACGACGCATTTACATATTCAATAAGAATAGGCAGGTGGAGGCATCTGTCGTCAGTTTTGTGGACTTCTTAGACACTATCGCCTACGCGACCGTGTTTCCCTCTGGGGGCCAACAACCGAAACTGCTCTCGTAATACACGAGCCTGCCACCGGGCAGGTCTATAACCAAGTAAGCGCTTTCTTCTCCTAGGCACTGATGGCCGAGGCGGCTAACGCGCTACGCTGACGAGCGTAACGTTCTAGCCTGTCGGAAGTGCTAGGGTTCGAATCCCGACCATGAGCAATCCCAATTTGGCTTGCAAATGTGTGGTATAGCGGAGTGGAGGGCCCACCTTAAATAAACGGTGACCGGCTTGGGTGGAAGTTGACGGCATTTGTAGGCTTAATTGGGATTGCAGTGGACACCTGTTTTGCTTTTGTGGTTAGTGGTTATAAGGGGGGGGGCATGTTTTAAGCTTTTTTGTTTAAACTTTGATTTTTCAAGAAGATATTAGTAATTATTTTTATGTTACAGTTAAGAGTAAAAAGCTTGCCACTTATTTATTTATAAGCCGGATTTATTCAATGATTCCCGTTATTCTACGGTTAAATAAGTTTCATTGTAATCAGTTCTCCCGTTTTTTCTGAGAAGACGGCGTAAAATGCCTCTTGGGGCATTAAAGACAAACAGACAAAAATTGAGATAAGACCGGGTTTCAGCTTCTCTAACGCACGAAAAGTAAAAATAATTAAAAAATGAACAATTCGTATAGACAAAACTCTAATTTTATTTATATAGATTTTAACGACTATTGTTTTTGGTCTCTGGACACCTAAATACAAAAAAATAACATGGCCGGGGGCTTAAGTCTTGCCATGAGACCTCCGGTAATTGCTTGTTCCCTATGGGAAATTCGTTAAAAGAAAATTATTTTTCAGCAATTGAAAATTATGCTAAAACAATTCTAGTGCTACAGAGATATGAAATTTTAACACATTGATAGATTTATTAAACAGTAACATTTTAATGTACAGAATTTCAAAAAGATCAGAACAATACTGATAAAAAGCTTAACTAGTTTTTAGCGCTTTGGAAAAAAATATTTTTATATATACGTTCATTAAAATGTAAATTAACATTTGTAAAAGGTATGGTATAATTTAATACATTTTAATAAATGGACCAGCACAAAGCAAGTACCACGAATTAATTTCATTTGCTTGGCTTCGTGCGACGACGGAGCTGAAATGCCTGCGGTTGCCAAGCGGCAATCTGCTCAACAACTTTTGGAACTGACGATATCTATAAGTTCTGACACCTGGGAGTTATGATGCAAGCGATTTTATTTGCCTTATTATTCCATGTTAATCATATAGGAAATAGGTAAACTCCTTTATTTATGGACAGATGTTGATGAAACTTGGTATAATTAGTCAAAATTAAAATGCTTAATGCTAGAAATTACAGCAGCTAACCTGCATACCCTTTCCCATGTTAATCTTATGAAGAATAGGCGAATAACTAACTCATATATTTATCGACAGATTGATAAAACTTGACATATAATATTATTGATTTGGAAATTTGCTGAGTACGCAGGTCTGCTGCGACGGGGTATTTAAATCTAAATTTACTATGCTATAATTTCTAATTGTCTAAAATGAATATCAAAATATGCACAATTTTTCAGCATTGTTTGAATACAAAATATTAAGGAGCACAGGAATTAGATTATTCAAATTAAAGTTTTTACTATTTAGGGTCTATTTATTATGAGAATATAGATATAGAATATACTAAAGTAGAACAGTTCTACTACAGTAGAATTTAGAAATACAAATTAAAATTTAATTTAGTAATCCTAACATAAATTTAAATTCTTTTCAATAATCTTTTAAACTTATATCAATTTCTAAATACATTGAATAGGCCATAAATTTATAATTTTGTGGGAGAAATAATTTCATTTTCAATATGTTTTCAAATTATCCTTGAATCGAAGAGGGTAAAAAATTATCACCATATTTTATCTCTCAAGGTCAAAGACAGAGTGATAGAATGGTTTAATTAATGTTTGTTTTACTGAAATGTTGGAGGCACATTATGCTGTTGCTCTTCAAATTGTATTGAACCATTAAAATAAAGTTCATAATATAATTGGTTGAAATTTGTTTATAAATGTTTTCAGAATTGATTAACAAGTAATTCATCTCAATTTAATGAAAACTTGTTTTCTATATTTACAACTTTGAAAATAATTCAACATGAAAGAACCCATTTTATCGAATTTCCCATAGGGAAGAAGCTATTACCGTAGGTCTCATGGCGAGACTTAAGCCCGGGATCATGTTATTTTAGCGAATTTCCCATAGGGAAGAAGCTATTACCATAGGTCTCATGGTAAGACTTAAGCCACGGACCATGTTATTTTTTCGTCTTTAGGTGCCCAGAGTCCAAAAACAATAGTCGTTAAAATTTATATATTTGTTGTATATATAAAATTTAAGTTGGTATAAATGTTAAGATAAAAATTATTCATGGTAGAAATGACTACTTTCAGTGTTCCTCACAGCAGCTAACCTGCACACTCTTTCCCATGTTAATCTTAAGGAGGATAGGCAAATAATTCTATGTTTATTGGACATATTTTTATAAAACTTGTCATATATTATTATTATTTTTATATTATTGATTTGGATATTCGCTGAGTACGCAGGTCTGCTGCGACGGGGTCTTTTCTTCTTTAGGTGCCCAGAGACCAAAAACAATAGTCGTTACAATTTTTATATATCTATGTATGTGTCTGTGAACACGATAACTCTCGTAAAAATGGTCCGATCAAGACCAAATTTGGTAGAGACGTGTATTCCTACATTTGCTCGGACGAGTTCGTAAACCAGACATATCAGTCAATGAGAACGAGTAGTTTTGGGGGGTTTTGTACTGAAAAATTGGGTTTTGTACGTTTTTCACATGTAATTTAAAAAAATTTAAATTTTATCTTTCACCATTAGAATCAGCTTAAAAAACTACACAATTAAGTTTCTTAAAGTTTTTCTTTATCTCCAATGGTCACCAAGATATTAAAAAATTTAAACACAGTACATTGTATTTTGGGGCTCCAATGTTAATCTGTTAAGGGAGGATAAGGAAAAATTAATATTTCACTTATTAACCAATATTTTTTGATACACCTTTATATTTAGCTTCATATAGTTGTGGTTCATCCATTTATGCTTAAAAATTCATAGTTTATGTGTTTACCATGGCAGCAAACATTATTAATGAAGAATCCTGCTTAAACCTACAATGCATTTTGAATTTTTTACATTCTTCCCCTTTTGACTGTATAAGGAGAAACAGTCAGCATTGTCAGTAACAGTTATCGTCAGCGTTTTTGAATTTGAGTTTCTGGTGGATATTTCTATTATAGTGCCCCCTCAATCAAAAAAAGGGATTTTAGAGTGACGTCTGTCTGTGGGAATGTGCAGAAGCTTAGATATTAGTGCCCCCTAAAACGCATGTAGTTAATAATCCAAGGTATCTCTGGATTAAAAAAAAATTTTTAAGGCTGTTTTATTCCTTAAAGCACGTAAAATGAAAATTTCTCAAAAACAGCTCTGACGATTTTGATCAAAATTATATGACATATTGTCCTTTATGAGATAATCTAAGTGACACCACCCACATTTCTCAAAATATTGGATCTAAAAGTAAAATCATGAAAGAATATAAAAAAAATATATTTTTTATTTTGTTTGCAAAAACGATAATGGTAAAGTAAAATATTACCATTAAAATTAGCTAAAAAAACTAAAAATACCCCCATCGCAGCAGACCTGCGTACTCAGAGAATTTCCTCATCAATAATATAGCAATAATATTATATGTCAAGTTTTATCAATATCTGTCGATAAATATATGAATTACGGTAGTTATTTGCCTATTCTTCATAAAATTAACATGGGAAAGAGTATGTAGGTGTGCCGCTGTGAGGAACACTGAAAGTAGGCATTCATAGTATAAACAATTTTTTTTTGACAATTTGTACAAATTTCAACATCTTTCCATAAATAAAGGAGTTTTCCTATTTTATTTATTTATTTATTTAATTACATACATAATGGCTAAAGGCTAATGCCCAAACCAGCCATTTTGAAAACATAATAAACTAAAAACTAAATAATGAATGATAAGAGTACTTAAGATTAGCAACCTTATAACTAACTATAGTAGGCAAATACAAAAGGAAGAGTAACGTGTGTGTTTAACAAAATGAAAACAAACTTCAGGTATTAAAACTATTGGTAATAATGCTAATATTCTAGAAAGTAATAAATCTATCTAATTGATTCACAAACAAATTAAAATTATAACGAAACAAATCAATATCATCCATATAAATTTAATAACCTTAAAGCTTTAAAAATTGATAAATTGTAATGTTGAACAGTGTGGCAACGAGGAACAGAAAAAACTAATGAGGGTCGTATATTACTCCTAGGAATATAAAAGTTAATCTTACTTAATAAAACAGAGCTGTCAACTAAATTATGAAGCAATTTAAACAAAAACAAAAGAGCCAATTTACTTCTTGTTAAAAGAGAATCAAAAGAAAATAAGTGTCTCAAGACAACAGTTGACAGTTGCCTATTGCATGGAATATTGAATCTTTTAAAATATAAATACCTTAAAAATGAATTTTGAATTATTTCCAAAGATGAAATGGTACTAATGGAAAAGGGATCCCAAACCAACGAGCAATATTCTAGCTTGCTTCTGACAAAAGAAAAATACAACATACTGATTGAATGTATTGACCTGAAAAACTTAGAATTTCGAATTATAAAACCCAACATCCTCTAAGCATGATTAATAATGGTATTTAGATGAATGTCAAGTCGAAGAAAAGAATCAAAAATTACACCTAGATCCTTTATATGCGATACAACTTGAAGAGTTGAGCCACTAATTGAATAATTATAAGGAATAAATATGTTTTTTCTGAGAATATGATACCACAAAACACTTTTGTACATTTAAATACAATCTATTTCTTTTACACCAACTGTCAAGGATGTCAAGCGATGATTGTAACAAAACTAAATCATTATCAGTTTGAATAGTCCTATAGAACTTTAAGTCATCTGCATATAAAAGACATTTAGAGTCAACTATGGCACTTGGAAGGTCATTAATAAATATAAGAAAAAGTAAAGGACCAAGATTTGACCCCTGAGGAACACCGGAAGTATTTAAATAAGTTTTTGATTTAGAGTTTTTAACAACGACAAATTGGCATCTGTTTTTCAAGTATGACTCAATAAAGGAAACAAAAAATTCAGGAAAATTAAAATTAAAAAGTTTAGTTAACAAAATTGAATGATTTACAACATCAAAGGCTTTTGAGAAATCTGTATAAATTACATCAACCCTACCTCCTATATCTAATTCTGAAGATATGTCAAACATGAATTCCAATAAATTAGTAACTGTAGATCTACGAGGGAGAAAACCATGCTGACGTGTAGATAAATCAGACTTAGCAACATTATAGATATACTTGTAAACAAGAGACTCAAACACCTTGGCAAAACAATTGAGCAAAGAAATGGGACGATAATTTTCGATATCCCCAACTCTACCAGATTTAAAAATAGGAACCATCTTTGCTTCCTTCCATCTTTGTGGAAAAACACAGTTATCCAAGGAAAGGTTAAACAAGAAACATAAAGGTTCAGCAAGTACCTCAGCACAGCCTTTGACTATATATCAAGGAATACTATCAGGACCAGATGATTGCTTTGATTTAAGTTTTTTATGGCAGCCAAAACTTCAGGAACTGTAAACAAAATTGCTCTATTTGCCCGAAGGCCACTACAGAAAGAAACATTATCATTTTCCTTATGATTAACATGGGAAAAGAGTACGCAGGTTAGCTGCTGTGAGGAACACTGAAAGTAGGAATTTCTAGCATAAACAATTTTTATTTTGACCATTTATACCAAGTTTCATCATCATCTGTCCATAAATAAAAGAGTTTACCTATTCCCTATGCGAGTAACATGGGAAAAGAGTATGCAGGTTAGCTGCCATGATAAACACATAAACTATGATTTTTAAGCATAAATGGATGGATCTCTCCACATGAAGCTAAATATCAAGTTTCATCCAAAAATATTGGTTAATAAGTGAAACATTATTTTTTCTTTATTCTTCATGAGATTAACATTGGAGTCCTAAAATACAAAAAATACTTACGTAAAATATGTACCGTGTTTAGATTTTTTAATATCTCCGTAACCTTTGGAGATAGAGAAAAACTTTGAGGAACTAAATTGTGTAGTTTTTTAAGTTGATTCTAATACAGTAGAACTCCAATTATCCGAATTAATGGGGGCCGGGACCCATTAGGATAATCAGAGTTTTTTTAAAATTGCCATTAGAGAGAAAAAAAGCTACGTTTTTGGTATTGCACTATTTTTTTATTGAATTAAATGTAAGAAAAATGATATTTTCACATGTTTTAAATATAAATAAAATTTACTTACAAGTTTAGAAATAAAAATCATTGTTTTTTTAAACATCTCCGTCAATGTAAGGTGTTTTGCGGTCTTCATCCGTTTTCGGGCAGCCAGGTCACGCATTCGCTTGGCGGTGAGCAGTTGCAAGTGGTCACACTTGGGCTGACGCTCCATCCACTTCAAAGCAGTCTCGAGGCCGGCAAATGCTTCGCTAGCTGATGGTCCAGCGTCTACTTCAACATCAGCAGAAAGTTCTTCCACTTCCACTTCAACATCTTCTCTCACACTTTCAACAATTTCATTTTCATTGAGAATTTGAAAACCAGGGTCAGACGTGTCACAAGCCATCCACTCTCCTACATCCTCAGCACTTACCTCTGTACAACCAGGAATTTTTACAATCATTTTTCTTATTTCCTCTAGTGACAACGCATCTTCATCCTCTCCATTTTCTTGTTTCTCATTTTCTTCAGATTCTTATTTTTTGTTCTCAGACGGTTGGCCTTTCAGTTTATTCCACGCACGTCTTAGCGTCACTGCCGTAACCAAACTCCAAGCTTCCGCTACCATGTAACAGCAGTCCTTTAAATTTATTTTGCTATGATTTGCCAAACACTGGCTTCATGGGGGGAAGAATAATAGCGCACTTAGACTTTTTTTGGACAAATTTTTTCTGAAAGTGATTCGGATAATCGGCGATTTGGATAGTCGGAGTTCGGATAATTGGAGTTCTACTGTAATTGTGATCCATTTTTTTTTGTACAAAACCCCCCCAAACTACCCGTTCCGATTATCCGATATGTCTGGTTTACGAACTCGTCCGAGCAAATGTAGAAATACACGTCTCTACCAAATTTGGTCTTGATCGGACAATTTTTACGAGAGTTATCGTGTTCACAGACACATCTATATATATACAGTAGAACTTGGATAATTCGAACCTCAAGGGACCAGAAAAAAATTCGAATCATCCAAAAATTCGAATAGGAAAAGTTTTTGCAAGTGGTTGAAATAAACAGTAAAACATCATGTTTTAACAGTGTATATTAAAAAAAGTTAGGTTAATGAAGATATTATTGATTAAAAATCATAATTTTTGTTAAATGTCGATAATGTGTTTGGAGGGATCCCGAAACTTAAGCTATATCAAACTTTTTCTTAAATCCCTTCTCTACCTCCTTGATTGCCGCTATTTATTCTTGCAACGTCAGAGATTTGTAGGTTCATCATACACACGACGTGTTAACATGAACAGAGACGAAGTCACAAATGCCAACACGAAACAAAGACGACGAATATCGGAACAAACCACCATCAATGATACACACGGCTGAACTGCCCCGGCGCCGTGTAGTGACAAACTCAGACTATAGATGTCAATGTTGTGATTTATGAGCAGTAGTGGACTGTTGAGGGGGAGGGGTATCATGTGACCAGTCAACAACAGGTGCACGTGAGGGGTTGGCGGGGGTTCACACGTTGATCTACCTAAAATAGTCTACAGACAGGAAGCCCGAACGTCGTTTCCAGTAAAATCGCACACAATGACTTGTTCGCTTTATAGATTTACTCTGCAAAAAATTCCAATTATCCAAATAATCATTCGAATTAACCAGGATATTTTAACATTGTTTTTATATAAAATTCTAGGGACCAAGTCAAAACTTCGAAATAATGAAGTTTTCGAATTACAGAAGTTCGAATCATCCATGTTCCACTGTATATACATATATATATATATATATATATATATACATATACATATATATATATACATATATATATATATATATATATATATATATATATATATATATATATATACTTAATATAACAGTAATCCTTAAAAGTGAACTATATAGATCAAATATATATATACATTTTAAGGACTTGTTTTTGGACTCTAGACACCTAAAGAAGAAAAAAATAACACGGTCCCGGGCTTAACTCTTACCATGAGACCTACGGTAATAGCTTCTTATTATTATTAGCTTCGGAAATTCGCTAAAAGTATTTTGAATCATTAGTCTACGACTAGCGCTCCCAGATAAAAGTTAATTTTAATGTCTGTCGTAAACTCAGTACATTGACTGAGAGCACCCAATGTTATTCTTGTGGAGAATATTTAAAAATCAATTTCTTCCTTATTTCTCAACTGTTTTCCCTGAAACTTGTTATGCAGCGTAAGGTCACATCACCCAACAAAAGCACTCAAAAAAGCTCGGTATTAGTGGGTGGGTAGGGGGTAGTCCCCTCCATGAAGTTCCAACAATCAATTTAATTTTGTTTTTCTAGTTGTTATTTTCAGAGATCGAATAATTATGTTTGAAACAAAAAATATTAAAATTAAAATTATTAAATTATACTTAAATGAACAGTACCTAGTGACCGAGCTTTGCTCGTATAGAATAAGGTGAATAATTAATATAGCACTGAACAAAAAGTATTGCCCCTGTTGGGGATGGAACTCGCGGCCTTCGTTTTACGAGGCCAACCTCTGGCTACCTCTGGACCACGGCGTCTGCCAATTGAGAACCGCCGTTTAAGGTCTTTTATCCAACCTCAATCGTTTTAGCCGTTCATTTACTGTTTAATTATCCATACAGTTATTATTAGCCTATGATCAACTGATTTTTTTTAGAAACGGAATGAAGATTGAAAAGCAAAAGAGAAATTTAATTTACACCAGTTAATTGGTTTGTTACAGTGGCTTCAAGCAATAGAATGAATACGTTTCTTTCAAAACACGAAAGATTTTGGAAATACTTTTCTCTGCTTTTATTTCGCACAGTTATTTTACCCTTTAGTTTTTACAAATTGTTAAGTAATTTGATAATTTTTCATTTATTACATACAAAAAATAAATATATATATAAACATTGCTCGTATTATAGTATTGGATTAGAATATGAAGGTTTTATTTAAGTTAGCCGTTTAAATTTACTAAGGGAGAAAGTATGTGTCAGTCCATTGATATTGTTTATTTAAATTAGTTAAAATAGTCAAAAAAAAGAATGATGCATTTAAATTTTATAGATAAATTCTCAATGTCAACTTTTGTTCACTTGCTAAAATTTTTAGGGTTGAATACTCACACGGAGATGAAAAGACAACAAAAAAGGAAGAATTTCAAAAAATGCTCTACGAGTGGCAACACCAACTCAACTATATGCAAGTATGTCGTAGTTAATGTCTCAGGTAAAATTTTTGCTATACGACTAAGTAGATGCATGCATGAAAGTAATAAAACTAACTGTGAGCCTTATAAAGAAGTGACTAATAGAACGATTCACATTTTTATTCTGTAATAAAACATTTTATATCAAAATTAAATTTATCCTGGAAAGAGCCGACAAATTTAAAATGATGATAAAGCAAGGGCCATCTGCCAGAAATGATGAATCAATAGTACTTGATAGTATTTCTGATTTAATATATTTGTTGGCATATCCCCCGTAGAAAAAATAAAGTGAATTTTTCAATAACAATTTTCAGGAATCCGTCGTTGTGACATATGAAATGTGATGGGTGGTATTTGAAAATTACCTCATCAATAAAATGTTAGTTTTTACAGAAACTTAAGGAACCATTTTTTTAACTGTAGGTGTAAGAAATAATTCGAGGGTCATCTCAAAATGAAGTTAAACTTATATCCGAAGTTATTTATATCCGTTGAGGCTTGAGGCCCTGCCCTCACCCAGGACGAAGTCAGCCTCATCAGCAACTGGAGTAATGATGAGGGCTTAGCTATCAACCCAGCTAAAACGGAGATGGTAACCTTCACAAGGAAGAGAAGGATTACGATCTCACCTTCCCATATAAACAGCGAGGAGGTGATCTGCAAGCAAGCAACTAAGTACCTATGGGTTTTCCTGGATCAGAAACTTGGAGACTTGGAGTAAGTCAAGATAGGATTTTTGCATTGCCCAGAGATACAGAGCTTTAGGGGCCTGTAGATAACCTTCAGTATCAAGTGGGGCTTGAATCCCAAACAAATAAGTTGGATGTATGAGGCCATTGTAAAGCCAGCAGTCACCTATGCGTCCTTCATCTGGTTGCGGAAGGTGACAAACACAAGCAACATCCGCAAAAAAGCTCCAGCAACCCCAGAGGAAGGGGTCTACAAGCCAGCTAAATCCTGCTCCTCAAACTTCTTCCATTGGAATTGGAGATCAAGAAGAAAGCAGCAGTAAAAGCGCTGAAAACAGCAGGAACTAAATCCTACCCAAGGCCACGGGTCACATATCCATCCTGAGTGAACTCCCTGAGTGATTTGAAGATGGAGCTTGCAATCTCAGATCTAGTGGAGGAGGTCCTTGACCTCCGCATTCCTTACCAAGTGAACATCAGAGGGGGGCCATTCAATAAAAATTTCAACAGACGGGACTCGTGCACATCCTGGGAGGAGAATGTCGAGTCTGCTTCCCTATATACCGGCTTGAATACCCAGCTCAGAGTCAGGGAAGGTTGAATTTACTGAGAGGAGTTTGCTAGTTGTTACCTGCCTCCAGTAACAATACACTAGGCTAAGCTCAGAGAGGGTCGGGGTGTTTGGAAAGATCTTGTAGGGCCCCACCTCATTTGCGGGGATGACCGGGGTGAGAATGAGGAAACTTCCCTTCCGCAGGTTGTTGATTTACTTTTGACTCTGCTGTCACACGTACCATAGGGGATCCCCAAACCCAGGCTCCAGAGTAACCAGGCTCGACTGTACAGTTTAATAAAACAGCCGTTACTCATCTAGGGAGTAAGTACATTTAACTGGGCCAGACCTTTGATTAAACTCTACTGCTGGCAACTTATTTAATAAGGGATAATAATAAATAGTTAATATCAAGCCATCATAATCATATCGATATTCTACGCCAGTGGCATTTTGTAATAGTCACAGAGAGATTGTATACAGATGCTTTTTGGGAAAGCTGTCAAAACCCAAATGGGCATCCTGGGATTTGAACCTGTTATCTCTTACAAAAAAGTCCAATATGCTAACCACTAGGCTAGCAAGACATCCACAAAAAAATACTCAAAAGAATAGCTGCAAAATATTTCAGGCATTCAACGTGTTAAAATGTTGAGTTAAAAATTATAGTTAAGTCTAGAAAAAAATTCAGTTCTTTTTAGCGAATTTCCCATAGGGAAGAAGCTATTACCGTAGGTCTCATGGTAAGACTTAAGCCCGAGACCATGTTATTTTTTCGTCTTTAGGTGCCCAGAGTCCAAAAACAATAGTCGTTAACATTTATATATATATATATACATATTTGTCTGTTAACACGATAACTCTCGTATAAATGGTCCGATCAAGACCAAATTTGGTAGAGACGTGTATTCCTACAAATGCTTGGACGAGTTCGTAAACCAGACATATCGGTCAATGGGGACGGATAGTTTGGGGGGGTTTTGTACCCCAAAATCAGGTTTTTTGCGTTTTTCACATGTAATTTTTAAAAATTTCTAATTTTATATTTCACCATTAGAATCATATTAAAAACTACACAATTAAGTTGCTTAAAGTTTTTCTCTATCTCCAACGGTTACCGAGTTATTATAAAATCTAAACACAGTACGTTGTATTGTGGGGCTCCAATGTTAATCTTATGGAGGATAGGGAAAAATTAATATTTCCCATATTAATCAATATTTTTGGAAAAAACTTTATATTTAGCTTCATGTGGTTGAGATCTATCCATTTATGCTTAAAAATCATAGTTTTTATGTTTATCATGGCAGCAAACCTGCATACTTGTTTCCCATATTACTCATATAGGGAATAGGCAAACTCTTTTATTTATGGACAGATGTTGATGAAAGTTGGTATAAATATTAAGATAAAAATTATTCATGGTAGAAATGACTTCTTTCAGTGTTCCTCACAGCAGCTAACCTGCACACTCTTTCCTATGTTAATCTTATGCAGAATAGGCAAATAATTCTCATGTTTATGGACATATTTTTATAAAACGTCATGTATTAAATTATTGATTTGGAAATTCGCTGAGTACGCAGGTCTGCTGCGACGGAGGTATTTATTAATTTATTTTACATCTTGAATCTAGTAAAAACAGTTCATTTAGTAAAAAAAGTCTTCAAGTAAGTTTTTTTACGATATCATTAGGTTGATACTTGCTGCATTCTGCAAGTACTGTGGTTGAGTCTGAAATTTTGAAGATGCTCAAGATGAAACTCCCATTTAAATGTTTTTTACCCGGTCCAGAATATCCAGATAAACTATACTTTACTGTACATACATATATATAATCACTTTTTAAAATTGTAACAACTAATGTGCCCTAATGATGCTCAAAACAGGGTTTTTGAGAGCTCGTTTTACTTGTACAATGCATGGGTCAATTAAAAGTAAACAAAAATCTCCTTAAATGGAAATAAGTTTAGCTGTGGGTGCTTGTTTTCACGGGAGAGTGTTATAAAAAAGATAGACATAAATTGAGCTTTCGGCTTTTCTGGAATACAAAAATGTAAATATAAGCAAAAATGACATTTCAAGCAATTTACAGACAGAACACTAGTTTTATTTATAGAGATTTTAAATGTTTTCCTTAAAAAAAATTCAGTATATTGTTTGTGTATACTTTGGTCAAGAAGACCTCTCAAGATGTTGAGTATATTACAATAAATTGCTTAACATCTTCTGCATTCGCCTGTCTTTGGTAATGAAAAATGTAAATGGAATTTTCACTGAAGTTTTTCTCGTTTGTACATATGAGATATTTATAATCAATCATATCTTAACCTTTTCCACTCCCCTCTCGGCTGTAGGCCAACATAGAATAACGGCCACTCCTATCCTCGGTCGGCTGTTGGCCGACATCTAGTAGTGCGTCATTTAATAATGATTTCTGATCGTTTTGACCATTGAAAAAGCATTGTGTTTGATTTCAGATGTGTTGCTGACCTCATTATATAATTTAGATGAAATAATAGTCATACCTATTATTATTTGCTAACTGTTGTACTGGTTACATTTCGAAGTCGTCTGGTCTGACTCGTTTTGTATCAGTCATATTCTTTGTTTTCATTGTAGACGTTTGTTTACGCTTTTGTTTGAGTTTATAATTATTATTAAAATGTTTACAAATGAAATTTGATAGACTTTTATAATGGCAGGTAAAAATACGGTCACTGATGGGTAGATAGAATTGTTTTTGTTAGATACATTGTCATCAGATGAAGTTATTTTTAGTGACAAGGAAATACGTTAGGTTTATAAAGTTAGTGTAAGTTTTGGTAATTTTTATGGAGATAAGTTAATAAATCATTTTCATACAAAACGGATTAAAAACTAGGATCTGTACGGGTGGTTGGTGTTTCAAAAACGGTAGTGGAAAGGGTTAAGGTTGTTGGAAAATCAGGCACTGGATTGCATGTGGCTCATTGTATAGAAAATTATCCCTACTAGGATTTTGTGTAGATACAAGTATAAATGTGTAATTTTAAATAATTAGTACCGCATGCATATGTCATTCAAGTGTCAAGTATTCAAAAGTTTTTCTTTGGTTTTCCTTAAGTAAACTAGGAGTATGCTCCTATAATAGAGTAGAGCATCAAAAATCTGGAACTTCAAAAATCTGAACCACTCCACAGGTTTTGCAGCACCATATTTTAAATATTTGCTGAAGAAACTGCCAGCATGTCCCAACTCAACCTTACCCCTTACCCCCACCCACATTATTATTGTTCCCTCACCTGTCATCGCCATTAGCGTACAGTTATCAGTGTGGTTAATAGTGTTTAGTTACGTCTTGTAGTTTGATTGGTTTACTGTGCATTTGTTTACATTATGGCCTACTTATCGGGGTACACTGAAGGGGAAACGTACATTTCTTACTATTCGAACTAAAATTGAAATATTATGTTAGAAAATCCTGACAAATCGATAATCCGAACTATCTACAGTCCCAATTGGTTCGGATTTTCGACACTCTACTGTATTTAAAATGGCCTTCATAATATTGGCTCCTTAATGTTCGTGCAATGGTGAACTCAGAAATATTGTATTTTTAAGTCCAAACAAGACTCATTATTTTTGTCTACAGCCTTATTGGTTACTTTTATGGACTGTAAAATAAATTTAAATCAACCAACCGTGTGAAAAACTTGACATAATCTTCAAGTTTAGTTCTCGAAGAAATGCAATTTTGTACATTTATTTCATGTTAATGAGGCCATTAGAAAATTTTATTAGAGAACTATGCATGAAAAATTACATTTTAAACGTGACTGAACATTTTGTAGTAGGGCCCCCCAAAATGAATTGAACACTAATTTTTTAGTTACATTCAGAGTACTGTGGCCCTTTGTTTTGATGATCACATACACTGCAACTGAGTATGAATACCAATGAAACGATTCTTGTCTACCAGTTTAAAAAATGTTGTATCATATTTTGCTTGTAAACAAAATTGACTTCAATTGTGTTATTGTATTTGGTACTGGCGACTGTACAGGTTCAGCCAACAATAGAGTAAGGCAGGTTTGTGTAAGAGGTTTGGCCTCTGTCCAAAGCACATGGTCAGCACTTCCGCAAATAACACAGTACCTGCACACCTCAATACTGTTCTCATACTTAAATTTGACTTAAAACTAGCCATCTCTCACTAATATACAATTGATCTCTAATAATGTTTTATTTATTTTATTAACATGAAAAATAATACTAAGGTGAATTAAGTGAATTATGGTTTGGGTTGATATTAATATGAATTTGAGTATCATATAAAAATCATATGTGTTTTATGAATTAGGAACCAGAAGCCATCAAACAAATTGTTCCTTTGGGATCACAAAGTACACAAGGAGTGTCTGAAATGTTCCCTGGATCAGTCCCAGCTTCAAGCACTCCAACACCATGTGTTGATCCAAGTATAGATGAACTTTTCCCCTTGGAAATGAGTAATAAAGACAATACTTGCTCTGAAGAAATAAGAAAAAGTCGGTAAGTGACAAAGAATTTGAATGTGTCTAGATACAAGTACTGATATGTTTTGTGTTAATTTTACACAAAAGTAAAAAATTGTGTATATTTATATTTTTCTTTGGAAAGCTCTTAAACGAGATGGTTTCAGATAAACTCGAGAGTTTTACTTATAACATGTAGATTGATCAGTTGACACTTTGCATTGGCCATGTTTTTATACTTTTAAAGGGTTTAAAAGTCATGTTAAAAATGTTTTTAAAATTTAAATTATAAAACATAGGACATATTCAAACAATTTTGATGTTTTGCTTTCTGCCCCCATTAAAAATAGATCAAAATTATAAAATTGCATCATTGTCAAACTTAAAATTCTATTCTTTTCTTAGTCTACTATAGAAGCTTAAAAAACCATACTGATGGGACATGTTTTTTTAATTTGCACCAATTTCATCCATACAAATTTATGATTTTGGATTGAAGTTGGGTTTGGCTGGAAATATTTAAAGTTGACTTAAAATTTTAAAAATTTAGAAGATCAAAATGGAAAATCCCAACGTTTGGAATATACTACAGGCCCTGGGGGACATTTAAAAATCCTGGATTAGTGTATTATGTCCATATTTTAAAACGATATATTGGAAAAATTTAATCCATCTAGTTCTTGTAAAGATTAAACAAGAAGCAGCACAACAAAATTCTTTACTCAACGGTGGAGTGCAATTTTCCGAGACAATGTGATGATACATACATCCTTTCTCACCAATATTGTAACTATTATCACTATCAGTTTATTATCTTCACTACGATGAGTTTATTACATTATGCTAAGAGTCTGTTTTATATGTGCATAATGGGTCATCAAACAAATGACAAATCCAGCTCACACACTGACACTTATATTATAAATTTGATACCACCGATACAATATAAGATAGTATTTCTCAATAATTCATTTGTGCATTGTGTATACATTTAATTATTTTTCAGGGAAGAATCTTACTGTCTTACAGAAGAGACCTTGACACATATACAGATTAAAACAGAATCTTCAAATGAGTTGGAAAAAATAACTGAGCTGAACTCAAATTCTATGAAAGAGAATTCAATTGATATTGGTGTGAAGACCGCGGCAATCAAGATAAAACAAAAACAGAATATTTTTGATCATGTATATTTAGAAAAAGAGGATGATCGAGAGAAGGAAGTGGATGTGGAGACGGTTGGTGGCGAAGAGATTCCTTTGCTGATGGCAGGTGATTTGACAAGTCTCTTGGAGCAGTTTGAAGCAACTGAGAAGGTCAATACAGTACAATCCCCTTCTCCCTCTCGCCCGTCCAACCAAACAATCCGAGATGCACTGCCAGTGGAGGTCATCAACAGAATCAAGGTAACTTCAAGATGACTCAGTTGAAAAACCATTTTTTACTCGCAAAGAGTTATTTCAAATATGGCCAAATGAGACCATCTAAGATTTGTTTTTTTAATTTTTATTTTTTATGTTTATTTTTATTGTGTTCAGTTATTGTTATCCTTCATTATTTTAAATTTACAAAATCTGCATTTTTGTATGCAATTAAAATATTTGACTTATTTATGTACTATATATATATATACATACAGGGTGATCAACTCAAGGAGGCCACCATTGGGATATCGGATACTGTAAGATTTAGAGAAAACATTAAATGGAGAACATTCCTTAGTTTTTTAAGGCGATAAAATATATTAATTTCGTTTTTCAAAATATGGCCGCCATTTTGGAAAATGGCGGTAATTATTTTTGAAATAATAATTTTAGTAATCACTAAACAGTTGTGTTTCGCCATTTATAGACTATGAAATTCAAATCAAAAAGTAAGTTTGTTATAGAAGATGAATAAATTTTTAAATTTAGAAAATAATTTATTATACTGAAAAAATACTTATTTAACGACCTAAAGTGTCCTCCATCAACATAAATAGATGCGTGCGCTCCCACTTTCAAGTCATTCACGATTCGTGCAAACGTGTTATGGTGGATGCTGTGCAAAATGTCCATTACTGAGTGTCGCATTTCTTTCACCGTATCATACCTTTTTGAGTAGAGTTTGTCCTTCAAGGATCCCCACAGAAAAAAGGTCTAGTGGAGTTAGGTCCGGGGACCTTGCTGGCCAAGCTAGATTTCCATTAGCAGATATTAAACTATCTGGAAAGTGACGATTCAGAAAGTTGGTGGCATTTTGATCGTTGTGTGGTGGAGCTCCGTCCTGCTGGAACATAAGTGGCCCTCTTACATGCTGCGGCAAATCGTCGATAGCAGGAAACAAAACATCCTCAGATAGTTGAATGTACCGAGCCCCTGTGAGATGTCCATTGTAAAAATGCACAGCCACGTAACGATATATAATATGCCACACCTATGCCTAATATGGCACACCAACAGTTTATGGAGAACCTAACTTGATGGTTGCACTATCTCACTGCCAAAGGGTTTTCTGTTGACCAGTAATGGTTATTCTTTCGGTTGTACATGCCATTATTGGAAAAGTTGGTTTCATCTGTCCAAATGATGCTATGTAGGAAGCCAGGATTGTTGGTAAACTGCTCAGACAGCCAAGCACAAAAGTCAGCCTCCTTCCTTCATCGCCAGGCATTAGGGCTTGAACTGGTGTAAATTTATAAGTGTGGTAATTGTGTTTGTGGGGAATTTTTTGTTCTCATCCAAATGACAATTGATAAATTCGTGCAACATTTCTAATGGATTCTTGGAGTGCACCTCAAAGTATGCCAAAATATCTGACTCAACATCTTCTGTCACAACTCTTGGTTTACATTGTCTTTTCTTGGTAAATGACCCATTCAGTCTTAAGTGTTCAACTAGTCTTAGAAACAACTTAAGATTAGGCGCTCTTCTATTCGGGTATCTTTCAGCATATTGCGTCGCTGCCAAGGTACTATTCTTTCTACATTGAAAAAAAACTTTTAACATGTCCAATTTTTTTCTATTAGTAAACTCCATTATTACAATATAAGATGTAACTCAATGCCACAATAAACTACTTATTATGTCACACATTGGAAAATTGCAACAATAAAACAGCTGATCATTGTCTAGCAGCAGAATCATGTGTTACACACTAACACAAGACATAGAGGTTACGTAATGTAGTTATGAAATAGTTTAGGATATTTTTGGTGTGATAAGGTATTTTAGAAATCGAAAAGTTTGTATTTATCTTTTTAATAGTACCTTTATTTCATTGCCTGTCTCCATGTTGAAACACACATCATTAATAATAATTTATTATTATAGTGTATTGAAATGTCAAAAAGCCTCTTTGAGCTGATCACGCGAATTTCTGAAACTTTCAGTGATCCTAGTTGCTATACGGTCAAGCTTATCAAAAGAAGACCAAGAGTAAAAAAGTCTTAAAATTTCATTTTAAATCGAAATCCATAATAAAAAACAGGGGTTCCCATTTGAAATTTCGAAGTTGACCACCATTTTCCAAAATGGCGGTCAACAGCAATAATGGCGGTTATCGGTAAGACAGCAATAAAATGCCGTTTCTAAAAATAGAATGTAGCTAAACAATAGCCGCAGCCCTCACCGACCGAACTTTCTCTTTTTAGCTATATGTTGCCTTCATCTCGGCCCGATTTTCTTGACGTTATATACGAGGTTTTAGAATTTACTGACGATATATCCGAGGTTTTTTCCTATGTAAATACATATAGTTTGGCGGGACCTAAAAATAAATGACGTTATATCCGAGTTGACGTTAAAGCCGAGGCCGCAATAACCGAGTTGCACTGTATCAAGAAATATTTAAGATACAGAAACCAAACTTTGCACACATATTTATTGGTTGAAGAGAAAAATATTTACAAAGTATCATTTAATTTTCTTTTATATTTTCAAAATGGCGGCGGTTAAAAATATTGAAATTAAAATAACAATACCCCCGTCGCAGCAGATCTGCGTACTCAGCGAATTTCCAAATCAATAATATAAAAATAATAATAAAATACAGTAAACCCTCTCATATCCGGACCCTCCGATATCCGGACATGATTTTGAAAGAAGAAAAAGAAAAGGGTTGTCATTACGATGGAGGAAAAATTGTACACATTCATCAACATCTGTCCATAAATAAAGGAGTTTGCCTATTCCCTATATGATTAATATGGGAAAAGTGTATGCAGGTTTGCTGCCATGATGAACACATAAACTATGATTTGTAAGCATAAAAGGATAGATCTCAACCACATGAAGCTAAATATCAAGTTTCATAAAAAAATATTGATTAATATGGGAAATATTAATTTTTCCCTATCCTCCATAAGATTAACATTGGAGCACCACAATACAACGTACTGTGTTTAGATTTTTTAATATCCCGGTAACAGTTGGAGATAGAGAAAAACTTTAAGGAACTTAATTGTGTAGTTTTTTAAGCTGATTCTAATGATGAAATATAAAATTTGAAACTTTTAAACATTACATGGGAAAAACACAAAAAACCCCATTTTGGGGTACAAAACCTCCCAAAATTACCCATTCCTATTGACCAATATGTCTGGTTTACGAACTCGTCCGAGCATTTGTAGGAATACACGTCTACCAAATTTGGTCTCGATCGGACCATTTTTACGAGAGTTATCGTGTTCTCAGACACATATATACATATACATATATGTATATATATATATGTATATATATGTATATATATATATATGTATATAACATATATATATATATATATATATATATATATATATATATATATATTTGTTTTTGGTTCTATTGTTTTTGGTCTCTAGGTACCTAAAGAAGAAAAAATAACATGGTCCCGGGCTTAAGTCTTACCATGAGACCTACGGTAATAGCTTCTTCCCTATGGGAAATTCGCTAAAAAAACCATTAACTTTATAAAATTTTTACAAGATAAAAAAGAGATTGGAATTTTAATTTCAAATCGAACGGTACTTTGGTGAACGAAATCCGTCCACGGATAACCGAGAAAATGCACTTTTAATGTTAGAATACAGGGCCCACGCGCCACCGCGGTGCGGCCGTGGCTAAGAATCGGAGTTTAGCTGGCACAACGCGGCTTCTTGACTACAGCAAAAATATCTCCAATAGAAACATCGTCGGGTACATCCAGTGCAGAAATGTCACTGTTTGGTTCTGAAATGTCATCTAATATATTAAGAACAATCGAACAACAAGGATCAGATATTTTAAACTCTCAGGTTAAAACTATTAACAAGAAACAAAGACGAAAACACAGTTGCTACGAGTCGTCATGTAGCAACAGCGGCACCATCTTATTGCAGCATTTGGCATTTGGATGTTCTAGCCAGACAATTTTACTATATAAAAATCATAATAGGAATATTTTAGTTGAAATATTTATATGCAGAAATAATTGGGGATTCGATTGGTACAATTTATTTTGATATTAGCTCAACTGGTAAGGCAATAAAGCGTTCTAAAAAATAGGACGTTATCACTTCACTAGTGGTGTTGACCGTCGTAAATTACTACGGTCATCAGTTCTAGGGGTAAGAGGTCCTATATTTGCCAGGAATTCATTGTATTTGTTTATTGTAAGTTATTTTTATTTTTAATGTTTTTGTTTTATTTTAGCGAATTTCCCATAGGAAAGAAGCTATTACCGTAGGTCTCATGGCATGACTTAAGTGCGGTACCATGTTATTTTTTTGTCTTTAGGTGCCCAGAGACCAAAAACAATAGTCGTTAAAATTGTTTTATATATATATATATATATATATATGTGTGTGTGAGTGTGTGTGTGTGTGTGTCTGTGAACACAATAACTCTTGTGAAAATGGTCCAATCGAGACCAAATTTGGTAGAGACATGTATTCCTACATTTTCTCAGACAAACAATCGGAACGGGTAGTGTGAGTGTGTATATATATATATATATACAGGGTGTTCATTAAAGTCGAGGATAAACTTCTAGGGGTGATAGTACTCAAAGCAAAAAAATTTCCTATGAACATATGTCGAAAAATCCTTTGTTTAGCCGCTAGCCGCCATTTTGTATTTTATACAAAAAGCGTTATATATCAGGAACTATTTAAGATACAGTAACCAAACTTAACACACATTGGGCAAAGAGAAAAATATTTTCAATGTATCATTTAGTTTGATTTTATATTTTTAAATGGCAGCGGTTAAACATCTTTTAACTAATATAACAAAAAATCCAGTAACGTTATAAAATTTTTACAATAAAAAAAAAGATTGGAATTTTAATTTCAAATCGAACGATTTTTTGGTGAACGAAATCCGTCCTCGGATAAGCGAGAAAATGCACTTTTAATGTTAGAATACAGGGACCACGCGCCACGGCAGCGCGGCTGTGGCGATGAAGCAGCGTTGTGCCAGCTGAACTCCGATTATTAGCCACAGCCACGACGCGGTGGCGTGTGGGCCCTGTATTGTAACATCAAAAGTGCATTTTCTCGCTTATCCGAGGACGGATTTCGTTCACCAAAAAATAGTTCGATTTGAAATTAAAATTCCAATCTTTTTTTTTATTGTAAAAATTTTATAACGTTACTGGATTTTTTGTTATATTAGTTAAAAGATGTTTAACCGCTGCCATTTAAAAATATAAAATCAAACTAAATGATACATTGAAAATTTTTTTCTCTTTGCCCAATAAATATGTGTGCAAAGTTAGGTTCCTGTATCTTAAATAGTTCCTGATATACTGTATAATGTTTTTTGTATAATATACAAAATGGCGGCTAGCGGCTAAACAAAGGATTTTTCGACATACGTTCATAGGAAATTTTTTTGTTTTGAGTACTATCACCCCTAGAAGTTTACCCTCGACTTTAATGAACACCCTGTATATATATATACACTCACACTACCCGTTCCGATTGTTCGTCGAGAAAATGTAGGAATACATGTCTCTACCAAATTTGGTCTCGATTGGACCATTTTTACAAGAGTTATTGTGTTCACACACACACACACACACACACACACACACACACACACACACACACACACACACACACACACACACACACACACATATATATATATATATATATATATAAAACAATTTTAACGACTATTGTTTTTGGTCTCTGGGAACCTAAAGACAAAAAAATAACATGGTACTGCACTTAAGTCATGCCATGAGACCTACGGTAATAGCTTCTTTCCTATGGGAAATTCGCTAAAATAAAACAAAAACATTAAAAATAAAAATAACTTACAATAAACTCCTGGCAAATATAGGACCTCTTACCCCTAGAACTGATGACCGTAGTAATTTACGACTGTCAACACCACTAGTGAAGTGATAACGTCCTATTTTTTAGAACGCTTTAGTGCCTTACCAGTTGAGCTAATATCAAAATAAATTGTACCAATCGAATCCCCAATTATTTCTGCATATGCATATTTCAACTAAAATATTCCTATTATGATTTTTATATAGTAAAATTGTCTGGCTAGAACATCCAAATGCCAAATGCTGCAATAAGATGGTGCCGCTGTTGCTACATGACGACTTGTAGCAACTGTGTTTTCGTCTTTATTTCTTGCTAATAGTTTTAACCTGAGAGTTTAAAATATCTGATCCTTGTTGTTCGATTGTTCTTAATATATTAGATGACATTTCAGAACCAGACAGTGACATTTCTGCACTGGATGTACCCGAAGATGTTTCTATTGGATATATTTTGGCCGTAGTCAAGAAGCGGCGTTGTGTGTATAACATTCATTCACTGATTAAATTTGATATTTACGTTCATGTTTTTGATACCCATCTGTTTATGCTTCAAAATCATAGTTTATGACTTTATCATGGCAGCAAACCTGCATATTCTTTTCCCATGTTAATCATATAGGGAATTGGCAAACTCCTTTATTTATGGACAGCTGTTGATGAAAGTTGGTATAAATGTTAAAAATAAAAATTGTTTCATGGTATAAATGCCTACTTTCAGTGTTCCTCACAGCAGCAAACCTGCACACTCTTTCGCATGTCAATTTGATGGAGAACAGGCAAATAATTCTCATGTTTATGGACAGATTTTTATAAAACTTGTCATATAGTATTACTATTATATTATTGAATATTATATTATTTGGAAATTCGCTGAATACGCAGGTCTGCTGTGACTTGGGTATTTTTTGTTAAGCTATTGGTCAGCCCTGCTGTAAGTAGATAAGAAGAATATATTTGTAACTAATAGACACTGTGTTTATAGATGTACATAAAAGAAAATTGTAATGAAAATAAATATCTGAGGAAATAAATATCTATTTAGCTATCTATATTAAAGGGGGATTTTACACTTGGCAAGCGAAAATTATGACATAGGGTGTGCTTCTGATGAGAACCTTACATATGCTTGATAATGTACGTACGTCCTGTCAGATTGATACTTCAGTCAACCCTCTGTCACCAAACCAAATGAGTTTTATCCATATTGGTATCAGTTTTTACTGTGGAGCAATATACAGCAGTTTTTAACTGTAAATATACTTAATATTGGTGCACATAAGACCAATTATATTTAGTTTGGAAATTTATATTTATCTTTAGGCCTCTCGTGAAAACCATAAGAAAGTGATCTCAGTGATACCTGCCATGCCTAACAAGCGCCCAAATAGAGGTGCTACCCGAATGCAAGATGCAGCAGCTACCCTCTCAAGAAATAAACTACTTAAATTAGTAAGTACATCACAATATGTTTCATTTAATATAGAGGACTGTGTAACTGAAAAGTCAGGTTGGATATCCAGCTGAGATGAGATCCTATCCTGATGTGAAAGAAGTGTCTGGTAAAATTGTGGATCTGTTGCAAAACAGGACATGTATAGTAGCTCTACCAGAAGGATTAGTTTTATGTTAAGGGGGTTTCAAAATATTTAAACATTCAAATTTTCCTGAATTGAAAAAATTAACGATTTTGTTTGTAAGTTTTATTTTATTTTTTAACTTTGCTAGGTTAATTGATTACTGAGATAATGGAAGCTTGATTATCACTACATTTGCCTATGTTATCCTCATGAGAGAAATCTATAGGGCTTTTTTCCTTAGTAGAAAATGTAATGGGGCAGTGAAGGTGTGTTTCTTGTAGTGATTGTCAAATCCAGGAATTTTGAATCTTATATCTAAATCCAGTTTTTAAAAACTTAATCCCTAGAATTTTATATTAAAACAATGTTAAAATATCTTGGTTAATTCGAATAATTTTTTGGATGATTCGAAGTTTTTACAGCGGAAATCTATAGTGTGTGTATAAGTAAACAAGTCATTGTGTGCGATTTTCCAGGACGTTAGGGCTTCCTGTCCTCAGACTATTTTTAGCTAGATCAATGAGCCCACCCCACTCACTAGTCCACTACTGCTCATAAATCACAACATTGACATCTGTGTGTATCATCAATGGTGGTTTGTTCCGATATTCGTCGTCTTTGTTTCGTGTTGGCATTTATGACTTCGTCTGCTTTCATGTTAACACGTCGTGTGTATGATGGCTTCATCAAAGCGAACCTACAAATCTCTGACGTTGCAAGAATAAATAGCGGCGATCAAGGAGGTAGAGAAGGGATTTGAAAAAGTTTGTAATACAGTACAGTAGGTAGTTTCGTGATCCCTCCAAACTCATTATTGACATTTAACAAAAATTAGTATTTTTAATCAATAATATCTTCATTAACCTAACTTTTTTAATATACAATGTTAAAACATGATGTTTGATTCTTTATTTCAACCCCTTGCATAAACTTTTCTAATTCAAATTTTTTTTCTGGTCCCTTGAGGTTCGAATTATCCAAGTTCTACTGTATATATAAAATACATATATATAAATTTTAACGACTATTGTTTTTGGACTCTGGGCACCTAAAGAAGAAAAAATAACATGGTCCCGGGCTTAAGTCTTACCATGATACCTACGGTAATAGCTTCTTCCCTATGGGAAATTCGCTAAACACAACAGACTTTATTTTGATTTCAAGAAGGTCCCACTACATTGTAATTACATAACTAAATGAAGATAATTTTACAGCAAAACGAAACTAAAATAAACATATAGTCAAAACATATATTTGCTTATTCCAAGAAATAAGTAAGCAATTTTCACTTATAACCAAACTGAAACAACACAACACAACTGCAGCGATTGTAATCAAAGAGCTCACGAACGAACGATGCATTTGAAAAGTAGCATTGTTTTCTTATTCTCTTTTCAAGCCGAACAAAGTATAATACCTACCAAATGGCATATATATATATATATATATATATATATATATATATATATATATATATGCCATATATATATATATATATAGGTATTATACTTTGTTCTATTATATATATATATTTAATAGATCGTTTCATCCGTAATCGAATGATACCAAAATATTGTCGACTAAAGATCTATTTTACTATAAAAAGTGAATAATTCTTAGTGATGTTTGACTGTCGCTTTTGCGACGGCCACCAGTTGATAGGTTAAATCTGGTTAGTGGTGTTTATGTCAACACAGCTGGTAATAGTTTATGGTATTATTACAGTAATGCACATAGATAATCAACTGCTTTTATCTTTCAACAACTAATTACTTTTTTAATTTCACAATAAATGGAAATAGTTGAATCATAATGATGTTTTCAAGTAATTATTGATTGCTGGATGATTTTTTAAGAGACAATGCTAGACTGTGCACCAAATTTGTGTGCAGTCCATCCGTAATATTACCTGACGAGCTCTATGAAATGCCACTGGTTTATGTTTACCATTTTCCCTGTGATGGTAGGTGCTTGCTGCTAATCTACATTATATTTTATGAAGGTTTCAACTATGAAAATACCAGTCTTCGGCACAATTCTTGTTGTAGGTTACAGGAGGTTCAAGTGGGGAATCCGTGCAGTTGGATCATGACTACTGCACAAATGGAGGAGACACCACAAGCAGCAGTTCCCGAAGTTACTGCATGTCTGACAGTTCTGAATATCCAAGTCAGAGCTCCACCCCTGACATTTTTATGTCACGTCTGCCTGTAAGGAATTATGACACAGGGTCCAGGAAGGATTCTGGTTTGGAATCAGGGGAAAACAGTGACGAGGAAATTGTTGCAGTTGGTGAAGTGAAAAATAAGATAGTAATCAAGAGTAATGCAGGGCTGAAAAGTATAAATTTGATTAATGAAAGTGGTATTGTTATAGGCAGTGGTTCCACTTTAATCAATAAAAATGTACCCATGGTGTCTGTGCTTAGAAAGAACATAAAAGTTGAAAAAGACAGTGACAAGTTAAATTCAAGTGTTATACCTGTTGTAGTAGATGAGTGTATGTCACAAACTATTAAGAGTGAGTTTGCATCTTCTCAAGGAGAAGTAAATTCCGAAGAGGTTGTTTTGAAAAAAAAGAAACTCAACCTAGAGGAATATAGAGTTAGAAGAGAAGAAAGAGAGAGATTCCGAAGCCAGGAGAGCAGTAGAGCCAATTCTCCTGTGACTTACCCAACAACCCCAGTGCAGCCAGACTCTACTACCACTGTTGGCTCTCAAGAGGGTAAGTTTTAGTATTATTCTTAATAGAGCAGAAAACTTCTAAATACATTAGACTCCCGAGTATCTATGGGAATTGGTGACTGAGCGATTGTTTATAATTGAAATCACGGATAAAGGAAAACCTAACCCAAAATACACTGGCCATGGTAAAAAATTACTGTGAAATTAAAATAAGTCCTTAATAACCTTTGCTGAATAGGTTTAATAATATGAAAGACTTAAAATACAAGATTATCTTGTGATAAAAACACAGTTTTGCAATCATTATTTTCACATCGTTATAAAAATAGTCAATGAACTTTTTTCTAGGATAGATTCTAGTACAGTAGAACCTCGATTAACCATCACCCTTTTAACTGTCAGTCTCTATTAACCGCCACCCCGCTAGCGCAAAAAAAATTATGTTTCTGCGTCAGCGCTGAGCCGGATCGTCTGTTGAGGCTTTATGATGAGTAGTGTCGACTGTACTGCAAACCTGCTATGTGTGTGAATCATTGGCGGCAAGGGTAGTGACCCAGCTGGTTAATCACTAACACTGTTTTATGCATTCCACTGCTACTGTTTTATTTCAGTTCAGTATTGTGCTTGCTACAGTGAACTGAAGAAACTGATAACTTCAGTGAAACTGAAGTTATTGCCGATTTCCACTGATACCGTTTATTTACACCATAGTATATACCTCTGAATTATCTGAGTTTTCCTGTATCTGAGGTGACCTCGGTCCTAATTACCTCAGATAATCGGGTGTCTACTGTATTGAGATTTGGTCTGGTTAATAAACATTATCTTAAAGGTCTTATTTACAAATAAAATTTTACTCAGGTTTAACTCAAGGAAAGCCAGTTATGCTCAGTGTTGAAGTCCAGACTCAAACATGTGATTTTGTTGACCTCACCTCTTCAAAATCCTCTAATGGCTATGAGAAATCGAGGAAAATCAAAAGGTATTGTGCCTCATTAATCTTTATTTATAAAAAACATGATGAATTAGTAACTAGTAATTAGCAGAATGAGTTCTATTTAAATTTAACTACTGATTAACCCTTTGGAGTCCACACCCGCAAATATGCAAGCAGACGATTGACACGCCTGCATATATGCGAGCTGACATCAACTCTTTATTTTCGTCATTTTTGCTATCAGTTGTTGCTCTACTACGTTGTATTATGTTTACATTTAATGACATCTTGGGAAATCGTGGGAGTTTTAGTTTTGTTCCATTAGTCTGCATCACTGATAACTCATGTCATTCTTATTCAGCTCCCAGATGAAATTTTACTGTGCGCTTGTGTTGTTTGTATGTTTGTTGTTTTATGTGTGATGGCTTCACGATCTAATGGACTTTGTGACACAAGTGATGTAAATAGTAAATATATATATATATATATATATATATATATATAAAATGCTAATAGTATCTACGTACCTATATTTGTTACCTATATTTTAATTTAACTTCCATTAACTGAAGTAAGTACATATTAATATTCCACAAATAATGAAGAACATTTAAGATTTCAACTTAATAAGGAATACAATTTTAGCCATATATAAGATGTGAAATCATCTTCCAGAACATGAAAATATAATGTCTAATATTGATGGTTGAGTAAAACACATTATTTAAATTTATCTATCAAAATTAAACTCTCACATTTTGTCTACTGTAATTTTTTATCTACATTTAATATTCTCATTTAATTAATTCAATTTAAACTTGGACCCATGTTAAAATAAAATCCAATACTATAATACGAGCAAGGTTTGTATATATATATATATATATATATATATATATATATATATATATTTGCACACGGATCTCGAAAACGGCGCCGAGGAATTTCTTTAAATTTTGGAAATAACTAATTTCCGAGTAGAAAATAAGTTCTAGATAGGTCTAATGTCCAGGAAAATTCGTGTTTTACTGTAATATTAAGTTTAAAATCTAAAAATTTAACATTACGCTTATGGAGAATAAAATGTAAACAATACAAACCAAAACAGCTGTTTATAACCGTTTGACAGTTCTTGATTGAAGACTGCGGGGAACAATATAGAGGTTATGTATTATTATTTATTTTATGAATTAAATAAATGCAAAATTATCAGGTTACTAAACAATTTGTATAAACTTAAGGATAACATAGCTGTGCGAAATAAAAGCAGAAAAAAGTATTTCCAAAATCTTCCGTGTTTTGATAGAAAACGTATTCGTTGTATTGCTTGAAGCCACTGTAACAAACCAATCAATTTATGTAAATTAAATTTCTCTTTTGCTTTTCAATCCTCATTCCGTTTATAACAAAATCAGTTGATCACAGGCTAATAATAACGGTATGGATAATTAGACAGTAAAGGATCGGCTTTGGCTAAAAGACGTTAAACGGCATCGCTCAATTGACTAACGTCATAGCCGAGTTGTAGCGTGTCGGCCTCAAGAACTATAGGCCGCGAGTTCCATTCCCACCAGAGGGGCGATACTTTTTCCTCAGTGCTATATTAATTATGGTGTATTAAATCGGTTTTATTTCAACCACATAAATGTTTTCATTGGGCAGTAAATTTGTTTTAATTTTGCTAATTAACTTGTAAAAACATGTCTTATTCTATCCGAGCAAAGCTCGGTCACCAGGTACTGTTAAATTATCTCACCTCAGCCAGGTATAGAAGAGCTGACCAAACAGGAGGGGGTCCAAAAGAAAACAAACAAACCATGACAACAATGAAAGTAAAAGTAACATGTTGGGGCCAGCTGGAGCTGCAGCATTGTTGGCCAGCTGATAAAATAATCTGGGTTGATCAGACCCTGAGTAGTTGAATTTAGCCCACCAGGAATAATTCACTTTCACTAGTGGTTTCCTGGTGTAGTTGTCAGATGTAAAGTACATAATTTCAAAATAACTCGGTACAATATATATTTATTTATATTTGAAATATAATTAAATAGCATTAGATAGTAGAATATTATCTTTCTAACAGCCTTAAAAAATGTTTCACTGCTTTATCATAATCAGGATAAAGTTTTTTTGTAGGGAATCAAATTCTCTAAAAAATGTATATAAACAATTTTCTAGAAAAGGTAGTTTGTAATCATACTGAACCTTTTCTTTTGAAGATTACGGTCTTAATTTTGTTTTTGTTTTTACTAAAAAATAGAAAATAGTTCTCTATTCATTACAAACAAAATGAATATGCACATTAATAGCTTTACTCAATTTACTGATTTTATATATTTTTTTTTAAACACTACATTTTCACAAAAAAACCAGACTGCAAAGAACACATGCCACTGAAAAACTCAGACTCCAAAGGGTTAACTGGATTGATGACTCTTTGTCAAAATCTCGACAAAGTTTATCAGTCATGAGTTGCATAAACATTGGGTGAGTTTTTGTTTGTGTTTATTCTTAAACAAAGTTGTTAGAAGAGATTTACATTATTTCAAATTTGACACAAACCTTAGCTTTTGATTGCTACCTTTTACAATTGGTTGAATATAACAATTATGTGTCTTTTTGGTTAATCAGAAACCTGAATATTCAGAAAACAGTTGTAACTATTACTGTAATAATTTGTGAGAATGTGTGTCCAACTGATTTCGGGATCTCTAATATTAAGTGCATCACACTTTTATTTTCATCCCAGACCCAAACTGCAATGTTATTATGGAACAATGTTTTTTCGGACTAGCTCGAAAATAGCTTTTTAAAACTTGCCTCTGAGCAATTTTGGTTTTAATAAAAAAGGTTTAAAATTTATATGAATCTCTGAAGTGATGATTTGTTGGGTTTATCTGCAATGAGTGATGAAAATTTATAGCTAGATAGTAGTTCTGATCAGAGTTTTTAGTTTAGAAAAAGCTATTCAATATATTACATAACATATGGTATTAATTTGGATTCCTTAGTTGTTTAATTTCTTCTACCTATGATAGTACAGTAGAACCTTTTAAACTCGACACAATGTGGACTTAAAGGTTGTCGAGTTTTAGGGAACTTATATAAAAATAACTAAGGCTTGAAGAAAAACACTTATTTAGAGTATTAAAACACTTGACTGCTAAAATTTATGCAATAGAGAGTGGTGTATGCCTATGCTAATTTTTTTATGATTTTACTCACCATTTGATGGAAAACAGTGAAGAAATATCATCCACAATGTTTAAAATTTCATAAGTATCCCGGGAGGGATTTTGGTATCTCCCCCAAAATCTTTGAACTTTTAAAAAGGGGTGTATGAAAGTAATTTTATAATTCTGTTATACAAAAAAAAGTTAAATGTAATCTTAATAAGCATTTAATGATAAAATGGTTTATTCAAATGTACATAATTTAGTAACGTTTACTTTTAACCCTCCAACTGGCACTTAGGAAAGTCTGTAGTGGCAAGGCCATTTTTGTGATTTTGCAGACATATTTTTGAAAATTCATATAAACCGAACTAATAAGGTAAACCATATGAACCATGTACCTGAATTGTTTGTAAAATGGTGAAGAATCTGAAAATGGCAAAATTTCATTTGGAAAATAACTTTAGAAATAAAGGAGAAAAAAAGAAAAACAATTTTTTTCCGTTCTGACAATTTGAAAGCAAAACTGTGCTGCAAATGCAGAAATTTTTTTATATGAAATCCAAGATATACAAAATGTTAGCAATTTATTTCTTTACATAGAAGAGTAAAAACATTAAATTTATTATTTTTATGGCGGAGTTATGGGCACAAAAAAAATAAAATGGTAAAATTCCACTTTTTACGTGCCAAGATTCATTTGCACATATATTTATTTTTTTATAAATAAATATGAATAAATTGGGCATGTAAACATTTGTAATAATAATGAAAATAAAGTTATGTAATTTTTGTTTGGTAAAAATATTATTGCTGTAATATTTTATACCATATACATATATATTATTTTTCGATGAAATTATTTTTTGAATTCAAACCTACATATATTTTTTAAAAAACATAATATTCAAAAACCAACCATGTAATATAAAAAAATATATTTTTAAAATAAACAATGAACTAATACTAATAAAATAAACTCATGAAAAGTTCGACAATACAACTTTTATTTTCACGACACAAACAAAGAATAAGCTTGTAAACAGGTGAAGAAGATACATTGTACGTAAACAAGTGATGACGTTTGTGTAGGTTGGGTAACATACGGCAACAAAAGTTCACTATGCACAGAATTTCATAGGCTATCAGATGGTATATGTTATTATAACAAAAGTTATGAATTTCGTTGAAAAATATATGGATTACTACCGCAACTCGACTATAATAGTCACGCTGCCAGTTCAGGTACACTTAAAAAGGTGACTGAGGTGTTATACTTCTGTTTGAGTTATTTATAAAGATATTGGTATAATTTATATATATATCAATATAGAAAATGAACTGCCGGATGCAGTGGTACCACCTGCTGTTCCGTAGACTAAAAATACCCCCTGCTATTATTTATTGGAAATAGCCATTTTCGGTAGTTTTGTGATGCTTACATAGAGAAACTGACATGGTGCGAAATTTTCTTCCACTTTATCGGTAAGTTATATTGATCCATCAGTGTTATGAAGGTTATTTATTTAATAAAATGAAAGTTTAGAACCTCATCTTTTGATTGGTATACAATTTATTTGCGTTCGCCATTGTTTTTAACCGTTTATATGCAATTTAAAATAACCCTGGAAAATGCGACTATTATAGTCGCTGCCACTACAGACACCGACTACCGTGACTATTATAGTTGCTGTGCCAGTTAGAGGGCTAAAGGAAGAAAGTGTGTATTAGTTCACTGAAACTATATTACTAGTGATTAATTCAACAGCCTTGGTCCATCTGTAGCTGATTTTAGTGAATTTCCTATGAGGAAGAAGCTATTACCGTAGGTCTCATAGTAAGACTTAAGCCCGGGGCCATGTTATTTTTTTGTCTTTAGGTGCCCAGAGACCAAAAACAATAGTCGTTAAAAATGTTAGATTACAGGGCCCACACGCCATCGCAGCGCGGCCATGGCAAAGAATTAATTGTTGTGCCAGCCGCTTTTTTGCCACGCACGTGCGGCGGTGGTGCATGGGCTCTGTAAGCTAACCCCCGTCGCAGCAGACCTGCGTACTCAGCGAATTTCCAAACCAATAACATAATAATATATGACAAGTTTTATCATTATCTGTCAATAAATATGAGTATTATTTGCCTACTCTCCATACGATTAACATGGGAAAGAGTATGCAGGTTTTCTGCTGTGATGAACACTGAAAGTGGGTGTTTCTAGCGTAAACAATTTATATTTTGATCGTTTATATCAAGTTTCATCAACATCTGTCCACAAATAAAAGAGTTTACTTAAACTCTATATGATTAACATGGGAAATGATTATGCAGGGTAGCTGCTATGATAAACACATAAACTATGATTTTTAAGCATAAATTTATGGATCTTAACCACATGAAGCTAAATATAAAGTTTCATCCAAAAATATTAGATAATAAGTGAAACATTATTTTTTTCTTATGCTCCGTAAGATAAACATTGGAGCCCCAAAATACAACGTACTGTGTTTAGATTTTTTAATATCTCGGTAACCGTTGGAGATAGAGAAAAAACTTTAAGGAACTAAATTGTCTAGTTTTTAAGGTAATTCTAATAGTGAAAGATAAAATTTTGGAAATTCGCTAAAAAACGTATGTGGGCCATCTGAGTTTCCTGTGGCTTGCCAAGCCGCAGGAAACGCAACTACAAAACTAAAGCCAAGTTGACAAGAAAATGGTCGCGGCCAACGCTACTGGCCACCCAATTTCAGAAGACAGTTTTTAATTACCGCATCAGAGCGCTAAGGGTTAAAATGTTATTTTTGAAATAGACAGAACAGAGCTTTGTGTTCAAGAGAAATCTTTTATTCTTTATATTACCATTTGGACAAAATCCAGAAATGATGGAATATTTCTATGAATTAACACCTACTCTTGATAAGGAGTATATGTTGCTAGATAGTACCTGATCTGGAGTGAAAGTTGTAGGTCCATTAAAGTAACAGAAACATTTTAGTTTTACAAGTAAAAATTAAATGAAATACAACCAGATATTGTTTGCATATCAGAACATAAAATGACTAATCAGAAATAAAGTCTTCAAAATTAATAACTTTAATATGGTAATTTTTTGTCATTATTTTTGCATTATTTGGAAGAGGAACCTTAATATTAGCCAGAGATATCATTAAAAGTAAAATGGTACTCATTGCATCAGCTCAGGAGCTTTTAGTTGGAAAGGAATTTAAATTTTGTGTAACGGAAATTACAATTTAATAAGTTTTTATTTGTTTTGATATGTTTATACCGGTCTCAAATCAATTCAATCTTTATTCAAATATACATACAAAATGTACATGAATGTGTCAATCTCTTGTGTAATTTAATTAAATTATATACCGTACAGTATGTCCAAAAGAAATTCTATCCTACAATCTATTGTAATCTATTGCAAATTTTTTGACAAGAATTGGTCCAGATCATAATATTTCTTCTTTACTAAAAATGTCTTTAAATCTCTCTTAAATTTATTACAGTCCTTCTCATTCCTGAAGTTGGCTGGGATGTATTGCAGGAACTTAATTCCAGTGTAGGAGGGCTTTCCTTAAATTTTTCTTTTTCACGTTTTTTAATTACAAAATTATGATTGTTCCTGGTATTGTAGTTATGTACTTAAACTTAAACTTTTGTCTCTAGTTTTGATTCTTGGTGTTTAATGTTTAATATAGTTTTAAAAGTGTAGAGACTGTACACTTACCGTTAAGAATTATTCTAATTCTCTAACGTGAATTTTGCATGATTCATTTTTACCCAGATTTAAAATGCATCTTACTGCTTCTTTCTGATAATGAAATATTCTTTTCAGATTTAATTTACTTGTTCCCCTGTAAATTTCTATTCCATATGAAATATATGAATGAATATTAGCAAAATTAACTCTTTTTAATATCTTTTTATCACATAATTTAGATAATTGCCCAATCGTAAAAGCTAAATTTTTACAAATTTGATCTACATGTTGAGTCCAATTAAGTGTACTATCAACTATTAGGCCCAGAAATTTAGTCTTGTCTAAACCTTTCTCTATTACAACCATATTCTTTAGGTTGTTACATGACAATTTTTTAACGTTTTATTTTGATTAAGTAATAGATTTTTATCGTTTAGGTAAGATTTTAATAATAAAATTGAATTGTTTTTTTTGTTTCTACATCAGTTATATCATTACCATGAACAGTTAAACTTATGTCATGTTTACTTTTATCTACCTTTTCTGATAAATATTTTGGTCGTCCTCCAAGTAGCACAGGAATAAGAAAGGATCTAGTACAGATCCTTGAGCTACTGAATATTTTACAAATTTAGTCTGTGACTAAATATCATATTATTAGAAATAAGCATTTCATACTAACGAATTGTTTTCTATCTTTGAAATAAGATTCTATCCATTTCAACTCTTTACCCGTGATTCCATTCCATACATCCTAATTTTATCCAACAATATATTATGATGCACACTATCAAAAGCCTCGGTCATATCTAAAAAAGCTCCTATAATATAATTTTCTTCATCCAATTTTTCCAAAATCTTTTTCACATAATATTTTAATGCTGTTATGGTGGACTTGCTTTTCCTATGTCCATGTTGTTCTTTTTGTTGTTTCATGGGTTTTTAGGATCTCCATTTTTAAATACTGGGATTGTTTTAGAAATTTTCATTTGTGTTTGAAAAATTCCTGTGATTAACAAGGTGTTTATTACATGCAGAAGAGGTTTTGATAAAACATATTTAGCTATCTTAATAATTTTTGTTGGAATTTCATCATACCCTAGTTGGAAACCGCTGCTCTATCCCATAATTAATTGTTATTATTTTTAAGGAATGATCTCAACGATAGAAGTTACCAGTCAAGACATGCAAGCTCCTCCAGCTCAAGTAGTGCAGAGTCTGACCGCCACCGTTCATATTCACACCGGAGAAGAAGTTCGAGAAGAAGGTAACTTCACTAAATTCTTGTTTAAAAAATGTAAAAAATTCAAATACTTAAAAATTGGCTTTAACAATTTTTTTATTAAAATTTATTAGTTTATAGTGCATACAGCACTAAATAATATGACACCATCTGCATGTCTGTAAAAATGACGGTTCAAAAGTTGTGTTTTTTTTAATGTTAATAAAAGTTTTCTGCAAAAGATTAGATTAGATCATTGAAATGACAACCATACTACAATGTAGGTATTTTAAGCCAAGTATGAATGAGGACTGAGTGTAAAATGATTGTGGTGCGATCTTGTTGCCTTGTTACTGACTAAGGCTGACATGTTCTTTAGACAGGACGGTTTATTAATAGCCCAACAGCCGATGGTAACTAATGGGCCTATACTTTAACGTGGAATCCGAACCAAAGCCTCTGAATTACGAATTGGTCTAATTATGAGGATGTTCTTTGCGGATGAAAGAAGTATTCAATAGTGCGGATGTTAATCCACACAAGAGAACATTACATACACCGACCATCGCTCACAACTATTATTATGGTGGCGATGCCTCGTAGGACGTCGCCACCGTCCCAGTCAAAGCTATAAAGGTAAAGTTTAATCTAACTATCATCATTGAAACCAGCCAAAAAACTAAATAAATTATCATTTTGAATTATTTGTCTACGACTAACAGTTCCTGTTAGTTGACTGTCCATGATACGCAGTACGTTGTCTGAGAGCGTACAATGTAATTGTTATGGAGAATATAAAAAATCTATTTCCTCCTTATTTCCCAACCATCCTCCACAAACCTTGGTATGCATTGTAAGATTACATCACCCAACAAAATTCACGCAAAGTTTTGGTATTACAGGGGGGAGGAGGGGTTTATGCACCTCCTAAAACGTCTAAATATTGATTTAACTTGTTTCCTCTTGTTAGTTTCAGAAATGTTATGATTATTTTTTTAACAATACATTTTAAAATGAAATTTAGATAATCTTTTAAGAATTTGATCGGTTTATTGAAAGTTGTTATTTTAAATTTATTTTAGGGAGAAAGTATGTCATTCCACTGATATAGTTTATTTACACTGTGTAATATATATATATTATTAACCCTCTGTGTCCATTAAAAAATTCCATAATGTTCAGCAATTTTTCCACGTTCTACAGAGGATATTTTAAAAACTCATGAAAAAATAAAAATGAAAATCAATATACTTAGTGTTGTATACATTTTCTTAAAGCATAATAAAAGGGCTATCTTAGAATTGTGTTTGATGCCATCGCCTTTCATATCAGGGCACTGGGATGGTTCCAAATTCAGAATGAAACACTTAGCACGTTTGTGTGCGGTCACTCAATGGCTAGATGTTCAGTGGTGGTTTACCTGCAGCACGAATATTGCAGGCACTATTCACGGTCGTTGTCCATGCGACATGGATGTCTATAATCATATATTTTCAGTAATGTTTTAGATTATCCGGATTTTTGGCTATGTGGATTGAGACCCTGCCACATTAATCCGGATAAAGCGGTCTTGTTTATCTGTTATTAGCCCTCTAAGTGCTCTTTTGTGGGAGACCATACGAACTCTTCATTTTACATAACAACCATTATACAGTCAATCATTATACAGTCCATACCATACAGTGTTCAGGAGTTTCAGGACGCCTACATCACAACTACATCACATTATCCTTTTCCTGACAGTTTGTATCGTTATTATTTCAGCTGATGAAATTATTTGTTTGTTGAGGTTAATGTTGAAAACAATGCTGTTTTCCATCTGTATATAATTAGTTTTTTACTGTTTTACTTTTATTTATCAAGAAAAGTGTAGTAAAGCATAATAAATTTTTCTTTTTCTGAATTAGAATTTGAACAAAATGTATATCTTCAATTTTTAATTTATTGTGTGTATAATTTTATTATATTAGTGCTTTTGATAGTGAATTATTTTTTTTTACAAATTCTGAATTCGGAACCATTCCAGTGCATCTTATTTTTATGAATTTCTAAATTAAACTGCAAAATTTGCTAAAATCGGTGGACATTTTGGGTTTTTTAATGGACACTTAGAGGGTTAATAATAATTATAAATATGCACTTGGTGAATGTGCAAGCGGCTACTGTTTGAGGTTTCAATTCTCAAGTGTCTTTTCTAAAAACATAATTCAGTTTTACCGGCTGTCACATACAGCACTGTCAGTGTTTATTTGTTTTTTAATCTTATTTGTGAACAGTTCATTGTTTTGTTTGTGATATTCTTAACCTTTTTTCACGTTTATTTTTTTCTATATATTTAATATACCCACATATTTTTCAAATTTTTATCTTTCATTATCATTATTAGGTGATCAATTTGAGAATACTTCTTATCTAATTATGTTACAAGGCGAACATAATAAGAATGAACAATAAGAATAAAGTTTAAGAGATACAATAGTTTACATAATAATACAGTTCTTGCTTTCTACAAACATCAATCTATTAGCAATTACTTAAAAAGTTTAGCAAAAAATGTAAGTAATAAAACGCCAACAAATAATAAACATAAAAAAATTCCCAGTAATATAACTTACTTACTTGCTATACCTTACTAAATAGATATAATGCACTGAAAATAATACGTTATGACTAAATATGTTCTCTCGAAAATAATAATACCTCTAAAAGATAAATCTTGTTTTGAGGCATTTAATAGAGGCTGGACGAGCAAAAAAAATATTGAACAATTAATAAGGTAATAAATTGAATTGAGTAAGTATTTTTAAATTTTGTTTACTAAGTGTACCTTAGGTTATTTGTGTACTAAAAAAGAAATCCTCAACATCATCCAGGTCTTCAATAAGATTTCTAAGACTTAATACAAAAATACAGATAGGAACTCATTGCCATTTAGTCCTAAAAGTAGGGATGTGCGAATAGTGATATTTGGGTTCGAAACGAACCCGAATCGAATATTTATTTACTATCCCGAATATCGAATATTTTCGAATCGAATATTAGCATAAGCATTTATTTTCACCCATTTAAGGGATCATCAAAACTTGGGTGTGAACAGCCTAATTTAAAATATGTAGTAATTGCATGGCTTTTAAATGATGTAGGGCCTGTATATATGATCTGCTATTCAATCCTATCAATTCCTAAACGGTATCAGTGGACAGACACATACTTTCTCCCTTAAGTAAATTTAAAAAAGACAAACTATAATAAAACTATCATGTTCTTCAAAGTTCATCTAAATATATTCTAATAATTTATTGTTACAAAAATAATCATCATATTTCTGAAAAGAAAAACAAGAGAGATGAAGTTAAATTAATTGTTCGAATTTTTTGGGGAATTGTATTTTTGGATTCAGGGGACCCCAAAATGGATACATCCATCCACTCTTAACTCAAATTCGAAAATTTTGAGGAAAACAATACCTTCTCCTATACTTTGTATAAGGGGAGAAAGTAAAAATACAAAAACTGATTTAACCATTGTTACAATTATTTAAACAAATCAATCTTTTTAAAAAAATAATACATATTTAAAAATAAGTAAAATTTGACATATTAATTATGGACAATTGATGAAATAATCAAAATTGTAATATAAATACTGAGGTAAAAATCATTTTTAAATTAAAATTTTGTATCATATCATAAATAAAATCAATTTACTAATAATCCACAATTTACAACAGTTGCATAGCACAATTTCTTTTAATTTATAATGCTAAATTATGAATAGCTTAAGAATTATTATGAGTAGTTTCTTATCAAGTTCACATTTATAAAATTAATTAAGATTCAACATTATAAAATTATTAATGTAGTTATTTTTACAGTAGATATATTTTAACCCTTTATTGAGTGTGCTAAAAGTATCTATTTTAGTAAGAACGTAATAAATAACTTGTTTAAACCAGATAGTAATAGGCAGGGAAGTGAAAATATTTGACTTGAGAAATGAATTGAAACAACCTGGTTCAAATATAAACAAACCCCTACACCCGTCTGCCTGTCCAAAGCTCAAGGTCATAGTTTTTGTAACATTGACCCGGCCACCTGGCTGCCTCTATTGTCTGGTTTCCTCCAAGCTTTTGGCCTGCCTCTATTGTCTGGTTTCCTCCAAGCTTTTAATACTGTATTGAAACAATGTTTTATGCAACAATAATAATTTCATGTTTCACTCTTAAAGTGCAACCTAGATTTTTTATCACTGTGGCCGTGGTAATAACAAGCCTAGGAAAATACAAAACATTTTATCTTGACTAGCCATACCATGAAACTTTTGAAATAATAGCCATCCATTGTAATAGTCCCTTTTGAATTATCCTCTAAAGTTTTTTTTGGAATATATATTATCAGTGAAAATATGGAACTACTTTTATGCTGCGCAAGGAAGGAAACGAAAGCTGTCAGTTCGGCATCGATTCTCGGTATCTTTATACATCTGTAGTCAGATGATAAAGCATTGGTTACATTATTAATTTTCAACTGAATTAGCTGCATAATGGTATGCTAATTCTGAACGTTGAAATGGAAACTCTATAGCTTTGCTTTGACATACGTCACTTTTATATTATTTATCGTCTTTGAATATTTGACCGTCTTTGAATATTCGACCGACACCGAACTTTGTCAGATATCTCGAGTCGAACCGAATATCGGCGATATTCGAGACTCAAATATTCGAAGTTCGAATATTCGCACACCCCTACCTAAAAGATTATATAGTTTGGGAGCAAGATAGCATAGTACAGTATAGAATGCTGTACTGAAGACGAGAATGTACCAAGGAAAAATAAAGCAAGCACATTACCTCAATAGGACATAGATATCTTAAATAATAACATTTTTTAACAGTGGACAAGAGTTCTCTTTGAAATTAGGCCATATGGACTTTCCAAGTTAACTTGCTATCAAAATATACTCCTAAATATTTAACAGAACTATTATTTTGGATAACTAAACATTATGTTCTTTAAGCCTCATTAATGAAAGAATATTAAAATATGCTGAATCATCGTCAAAACACCTCAGACCAAAAATAAATTGAATGCTGTAATTTTGTGCTCGTTGAAGCCGATTCAAGAGCTCCACAGTCATGTCATTTACCACAACTTCACAGTAGTTGAAGTGTGTCAGAACAAAGGTCTTTACCAACATTGTCTTCATGTTAATCGGAAAAAGCAAAACGTTTCTAACTATGAATGGCAGCAAACACCCTGTTGCATGTGAAGTTGACAATCACAGACTACTTTGGTTTCCTACCTGACATTGTTGTAATAATCACCCGTAGTGCTCAATGCTTCCCACATTGTCAATGCGTTAGGGAAAAAACCAGCGTCACTCAATGCATGTATCATTATTAAGCGTTTCCTTTAGCAATGGGTATACACATTCCCTTGGTTAAGTCATCAGACCACGATAGACTTGAAACACGGCTTGTTAAAATATATGACTCGTCCATGAAAATAATAATGCTGCTTTCAAATAAGAAATTCTCTTTTCCCGGACCTTGTTGGTCTCAATCTAAGTTTTGCGGTTTGTCTGCGTTTTCCTCCATCTGAAACCAAGCTCCTTCAGAATTCTCCTAAGGCTTGATTTTGATCCTTTAAAACCTATCTGTTTTGTTAGTTTGTAGTGTAGTGAAGAAACTGTAGGTAGTATTTTTTGTTGAATATGGAACTCATACACCAAGCGTCTTATCAAAGCCTTAAGAAAATCTTCAACTCCATTGACAATTTGTCTGCTTTCCTTCAATTTAATAGGAGTACAAAAACTTATCTCCCTATCACCGTCTTCATGTATTAGTAGTTCTTTAAGTTCTTGAAATGTCTGGAAACTCATCAGACAGTTTGCTGATTGTAAACCTTCGTTTACATCTCACCGTCTAATCAACAAGTTCAAAGAGGCCTACAGTGGCAACAGACTTGTGACCTTTCCACCTTCATCATGAACGTCTGTTCATCTTTCTTAAAATTTTCAACACCATTCCTGAACACTACCATCACTCATTATGTTGTTACCATACATGTTGCTTATTCTGAGATGGATTTCTGCAGTACTCCATCCTTCTGCTTGCAGAAAACGGATTACACTTCATAACTCATCTGTCGGGAGCATCGAGCATTACGACCACATTCACACAGATGTAGCTTGGCTACTACTGATTCACTGGAGCTGAAAACGGCAGAGGTTGTGTTGGGGAAGCTACGCAATCGCCATGTATATTCGGCCTGTCTCTTATCTCTTACTTTCTTAGATGGCCAATTGGAGGTTAAAAGAATAGCCCTCGTATATAATGGTATATTTTAAGTTTTCGGCAATCCGGATTGGGACCCTGCCACATTTATCCGGAAAAATCAGACTTTACTGTATTTTAAAAGATCCCATAATAGACCGCGCTAGTATCAAACGAATACGTGGGCTTTTGGAAATGATTGGGTGACTATCTTGCGGTTTGGGCAAACCTAAAAACTTTCCGGTTTCGAGATAGTCATCTCACAATTGATGCAAAAACTTTTTTACTAGCCCATCTTTATTTTGGATGCTAAAATTCACTTACTACATCACATACTTCATATCACAAACAATTTTTTATCTAAAATAGTGGTGAAGATAATGGTTTGTTTGCAGTAATCTTAGGTTTGTTCATTTTAACAAAAAATTTATAATGTTGAAGAACTGATTGAATGTGATTAAATCTTGCCATATTTGAAGTAGTCAACAACAAAGAGATTATCCTTGATTATCGAGGTCCTAATGTGTATTTGGAAATTATTATAGCCTACATTGGACTGAATGGCAAGAGAAGTAACCACTTGACTTTTAGCATTGCAACCTAATTATATTTGGTCAAATTTGTCTGTACAATTGTAATTAAATTTTATTTTCAGGAGCAGAAGTAGGCAAAGAAGTAGTGCTTCTCGAATGTGGTCAAGATCACCTTCTAGTTCATCTTGTGATTCTCAGTCTGGTTCATCAAGGTGAGCATGATTAAAATTAGAGGTGTGCGTATATTCGAAAATTCGATTCGGATCGGATATCCGAAACCGATCCGAATGTATTTCAGATATCCGGTAATATCCGATAAATATCCGAATTTTCGGATAGACTGTATATTTCAGCAATTTGAACAAAAACAACGAGATTTTCGTCGAGTTAATACCCGTGAAGCCGGAATAATTTTTGCTTAAAAGACGTATTACGTAGTCTTTCATCAAAACAATGTCGTTGACTGGTAGACGCGATACACTTATAGCGATTCGAATCGCTAAGCATTATGACAACGTGAAATATATCCCGAAAATATGTGTTCTTGAAGAGTGAATCTATAATTACACTAAACGGTATATTTAGAAGTTTGGAAAGATCAGGATTTTGAATGATTTTAATTGGTTTAGATATTAAAATTAAATTTCAAATCATTATTCTGAATTAACTAATTGATAATAAACAATGAAATAGTGAATGAAACAATCGAATGTAGCAACAACCAAACCAAAGTAAGGTTACGGCTTCCATGTTTTTGTAATCCGTAGTAGACGCTAATAATGGCAAAATGCCAGCGCTGCTGTGTCCTTTAGTGCACGATAACTAAATATCGTACTTCTATTGTGACTACATCTTATTAGTACTCCTTTACATTTATCACGGATATATTTAAGGATGATACGTCCTTGAGGTATCAACTAATTATTTTTAATGAGTTTTAATAATGTTTTAATCGGTATAAATAAATATGATAATGCGACTTTTACCTGTACCTTCTATGACTAAAGTAGTACATCGCTATGCAAGACTGAATTGAATTGTTGATTTAATGTAATTGGTAACAAACCATCATAATAGCTCGTTTTGCGACGGGGTTTCCAGCAAAAATAATACTACTTCATTCTGATCGTGTACGTAGAAGATCAATTGTTTAGTTATTGCATTCTCAACTGCTCCGGGGTTGAGCAATACATTCATTCATTCGAAGGGCGGATTTCTCCCAAGGCACTTCAGCCATAGTGCCTTTTTGCTTCTCTTGAATTTCTCTTTCTTGGAGAATCAGGAATCTTCCAAATGAAGAGACCTGGAAAACTGCAACAACCTGTCGACGAGCTCATCAGGAGGCAGAAAACGAACCCTTACTAAATGGTCTAGGGTAGAGGACCTCACCCTTGCCAGCCCTACACGATCAAAAAGTAGATGATCCGCAGTTTCCTCCTGCAGATAATATTTCCTACGCAGAGGGTCCCCGTCAAAAACCCGTTTGCCAAGTTTTAGGAACCTCTTTGCAACCTGATGACATGGGAGAACAAAGGTTACGCTTACTTACTCTATGCAGGGAAAGTTCCTCCCATCTTTTCTTATGGGAATGCCTAGCCCAGGAATTGATCATTCCTGGGCTAGGGATTGAAATAAGAGTCTGAAATTCCGCAGCGCAGAACAAACCACAAAAGGGCTGAGGCCCACATAAGGGGGATGAGGCAGCCCTATTGGCCAGCCCATCCACTACTTCATTACCATCCACCCCAGAGTGCCCTGGAACCCAACAAAGGGTGACTTCATTGTGTCTGCCTACACAGGACACAAGCACCCCTGTCGCAGCAGACCTGCGTACTCAACGAATTTCCAAATCAATAATATAATAATAATAATAATAATATATATGACAAGTTTTATCAATATATGTCGATAAATATGAAAGTTATTTTCCTATAAAAGGCAAATAAAGCCTATAAAGAGGATGTTGACTTGGCAACAACCTCTACTCCCTGTAGCATATCCAATACTATAATACGAGCAAGGTTTGTATATATATATATATATTTGCACTCGGATCTCAAAAACGGCGCCGAGGATTTTCTTTAAATTTTGGAAATAACTAATTTCCGAGTAGAAAATAAGTTCTAGATAGGTCTAATGTCCAGGAAAATTTGTGTTTTCTTGTAATATTAAGTTTAAAATCTAAAAATTTAACATTACGCTTATGGAGAATAAAATGTAAATAATACAAACCAAAACAGCTGTTTATAACCGTTTGACAGTTCTTGATTGAAGACGGCAAAGAAGAATATGTGAATAGAGGTTTTTTATAAATATTTATTTTATGTATGTAATAAATGTAAAATTATCAGGTTACTAAACAATTTGTAAAAACTTAAGGGTAACATAACTGTGCGAAATAAAAGCAGGAAAGAGTATTTCCAAAATCTTCCGTGTTTTGATAGAAAACGTATTCGTTGTATTGCTTGAAGCTACTGTAACAAACCAAATAATTTGTGTAAATTAAATTATCTTTTGCTTTTCAATCCTCATTCAGTTTCTAACAAAATCAGTTGATCACAGGATAATAATAACAAACAATATGGACATTTAAATTCAGTATAAGATTAGCTAAAACAATTGAGGTTGGCCTAAAACTCTTAAACGACGACGCGAAATCGGCTGACGCCGTAGCTTAAGCGCTTAGATCTCACGTATGCAAGGTCGTGTGATCGATCCCCACCCGAGGGCTATATATTTGTTCAGTATTTATGCCATATTAATTAAGGGGTATTAAAACGGTTTTATTTAAACCACATAAATGTTTTCATTGAGCAGTAAATTTGTTTTAATTTTGCTAATTAACTTGTAAAAACATGTCTTATTCTATCCGAGCAAAGCTCGTTCACCAGGTACTATCTCCCTAATTAAAGTTTAAATAAATATTAAAAAATCATGGATCTACTTTTTTGCTGCATAAGGACAGCAATGAAAATATATGCAGAGGAAGTTATAGAAGAGCACCAAGCGGGATTTATGAAGGGGAAGTCAACTACAGACCAGATATTTATCATGAAAGAGCTGGCCTCAAAATACTGGGAATACAACAATGATCTATATATTCTGTTTATTGATTTTAAGAAAGCTTATGATAGCCTTATAAGATCAAAACTATGGTCTATACTAAGGAAAAGTAAGGTTCCAGAAAAGATTATAAGGTTGACAAAGATGTGTGTGGAGGGTTCAAGGGGTAAAGTTAGGATAGAGAGAGAACTTACAGACACTTTTGACATCAATACTGGGATGAGACAAGGAGATGGACTGTCTCCTCTTCTGTTCAACTTTGCCCTTGAAGACGCCTTAAAAGCAACAAAATCTATTCAGTTGGGTGCGAATATTGAAGGACAAATCAATGTACTGGCATTTGCAGATGTTGCCTTATTGGCCGAAAAGAAAAATGACCTAAAAGTGCTAGCTGAAGCCCTCATATCAGAAGCAGGAAAGGTGGGGTTACAAGTGAATGAAGATAAAACAAAGTTTATGAAGATTGGAAGACAGGCAGAGCCGGAGAACTCAACGCTGGACGTTTTGAGCTATAAAATTTCTATTACAGAAGAATTTAATTATTTAGGTGTGATAATAAACAGCCAGAATAAGATGGATAGGGAAATACAAGCTCGATTGAATGGAGCTGATAGATGCTATTGGAGCTTATCGAAACTTTTGAAAAGCAGACTCCTGTCAAGAAACACTAAGGTTCGAATATATCTCGCAATAATTCAGCCAGTTCTCCTTTATGGTTCGGAAGTTTGGACCCTCACAAAGAACATAGAGAGAAAATTAATAACTTTTGAGAATAAAATCCTGAGAAGAATATACGGGCCAACATTGGAAGATGGATGGGGTGTGGAGGATTATAAAGAACAAAGAGTTAAGGGAAGACCTGATATTGCAGCTTTAATCCGAAGTAGGAGAATTAGACGGCTTGGGCATGTTCGAAGAAGAGTAGAAGATAGTAGTGTAAGAAGAGTGTGGAGAGGAAAGCCTGAAGGAAGACGCCCTTTGGGGAGACCTAGAATCAGATGGGATGACCAGGGTGGTGGAAGACATCAGAAAACTGGGCGCAGAGGTGGATGAGGCAGAGGATAGAGAAAATGGAGGCATCTTGTTGGCGAGGCCAAAAATCTCCTTGGATTTGTGTGGCCACAGGAGTAAGAGTAAGTAAGGACAGCAATGGAAATTGTCAATTGATACGGTAACAAAAAGAAGCCTTTATTAAAACTAAACTATTAATTAATTATGATTTGATTAAATATAATTTAATTTTAATTGTAAGTATTTGTAGATATATTATTTGATAGTATTGTTGATGCTCTGTTGTATGACCTGCGGAGGAATACCTAACCATAAACAACTTCCATTAAAATTATAATCGTCACCGTGGTAAGCTGTGGTCTTGATAAAAACTTTGCTGACTTGTTAGTTGATTTTGAGAACAGATTTAAAATCAGTTCAAATAACGAATTAAATACTAAAATTAATTGGATTGAAAAAAACCCAGACATAAAAAAAATAGTTTTTCGAAACCTGGAATTCGGTATAAGCTTTACCTTTAGGATCGAATCGAAAGAGTACTAATGCATCGGACACACTTCGATGCATTGAATATTATCAAAATTTCGATACAGTTTCGATGCATCGCACACCGCTATAGTATGCCCAATTATCTATGGGCATGCAAACAGACACTACCCCAGTTAATATTAAGTAGCCTATATCTTTTTAATGCGAGTCTGGATTTTTAAGTTCTAGCCGAGCCTAGCTTTTTGAACATTTGTCAAGTTCAAAGTTTTTTCTAATTAACAGAAATTCCCCTCCTCAAAAATGTCTACTTAAAATTTTCACGTTTGAATAAGTTTAGTACATTAACCTGTTAAAGTCCGAGTATTTCTAACATGGGACTCCCTAGCCTGGGGTTTTTTAAGATCGTTGGAAAGTTATTCACTTGCTTTAAAAGCAGTTATAAAACCTACAAAAACAACAATTATACATGAAGATACTTATAACCTATGTTATATTATTTATTAATCTCGGAAACTGAAACCACAAAAACAAATTTAAGATGTTAATCAAGTATAAGTGACAACAGCCCGGCGTCGTCGTCTGCAGAACGTCGGTAAACAGACGGCGTTTTACAGTGTTCCCAATGGGGGAAAACAAAACAAAATAAACTGTAAGAAAGCCTGTTTTGTCCAGAAAACAACTATATACAGTATAAAAACTTATTCAGTAGTCCACAGAAAGATCATAAAAATAAAACAATGTCAGAAATCACACACTGACGGCCGGCCGGTATACATGACCGTGGAATTCAACAGGTTAATACCAATAATTAATTGATTAATTTTTGGTAGTTTGGCTAGTTTGGTAATTGGCTAGTTAATCAAATGGAAGCTCATTTGTTGTATAGGCAACCTAAATTATTTCAGTAGTCATCAAAATCCTTAGATTAATCTATTAATCAAGGTTAGGTCTATAAAGTAACTATAAAATAGATCTATAGCGTAAGGGATATATAAAGTTACGTTCCCAGAAGAAAATTGTAAAGTAAGTATTGTTACTGATTAATATATGTTTTCAGTCGGAGCCAATCAAGATCTCGGTCATGTGACAAGGGAAAGAAATGGCGAAGTCGTTCTCCACCCCGCAATAATCGCTATAACTCCTCTAAAGACTACCGGGAAAGAACTTGGCGAAGGTATGTTTTACAAGTTTTTTACAATAACAATAACTTACACTAGAGACCTGGTAATCTAAACTAATTGAGATTGAACCCTGTTCGGATTACTCAGTTGTTCAGATTATATGGAAGTGCAGTGTGAAGTTCATTAAAACTACTAATAAAGTCCACTATTTTAGACCCAAACTATGTATTTAGAGCAATTAACTTATGTCTTAACACAGTTCACATAAATTTTTGTCCACTCCATGTTTTATCTGAATGGAATTAAGTGTTCCTGCAGAGATGTTCTATCCGTTATGTGCTCGTCATTATAAATATAATACACGACACACACATAAAAACAGTGCTGTTTGTTGACCTACTTTTTACGCGATCAAGGTCTTTGCTGGAGATGAACTCGAATGTTTGAAAAGTAGTTCGCCAAAAAGCGATGAGTCGGACTATGAGAATCTAATTTATTGTGATTTTGAGTGTAGTTAGAAATCACCGTACGTTAAGAAAATTTATAAACAAAGAATATATAATACAGTGTTTTATTTTAGCTAAAAGATATGATATAATGGGTTGTAAATATAATAAACTGAACAACCTGAATTACTAAATTCCTAAATTACTAAAGCATTATATACATTACTTATTACAGAAATCAGTGGTTTTTGTTTGCTTTTTAGCCATTCCTTACATCGTTTTCGAGCGGCGATTCCCGCCATCTTTTAATCAAAACGACGTCAGTTGGCATCGACTCGGTGCACTGTGCCACAAATTTTAGGGTAACCAAAAATAATAAAAGTGATTGTAATTCAACTTGTTTCAAAACGAATCTCTATTAAATTTCTGTTTATGGGCCACACAATAGAGGTCTGCAGTACACCGAAAAAATCGGTACGGTACAGTTCCAAGCCTTGTACAGAACTTCGGTAAGGTACAAGAATTTTTTGGGGTACAAGTTCGGTACAGTACGAATAAGTGAAATTTAAGTCACTATCCAGTCTAGGTTGCCATCAAATATAACTATGGAACATCTCCTGCCGAAAACATTGGATAAAACCTGACCATTGAAGGCCTTATACTCTACTTGTAATGTAGAATTACAACTCTGCCCAGATGTACAGCAAATACTGAACGTAAGACTGACTCATAGCGTGTTGGTGAATGATCATTTAATACAACCTTACTGTTCACTTCAGGAAAATCAGGCAACCAGCCGTCTCCCTGCCGGCTCAAAATTATTGTGCATTTGCAGCTTATTATCGTATCCACGTATAGCGGCTTACGCGATCAGGGCATTGTTCCTCCTTTTGACGCAACAAAATAGTCGTACAAATATGAAGCTCGTATTAGTTGTGTTTCATTTAGTGATGGGAATACCTGTGATTTTTCAATCACAGTGAAAACCTTTTAAACTGAGATTCGTGATTCTTTCTTTTTGCTCTGACAGCCTGTTGACGATGTTATATGACCAATACAGAACTGTGATTTGCCGTTGTGATCTCGCTATTTTGGGATTTTCACTCAAATAAAACAAAAAATCATAATGTTAAGGATATAACTGAATAAAGGCAATAAATAAACAGTTTTATTTTTTTAACAATATGTTTTGGATTTCCTCATTAGTGGAACCCTTCAAATCCGAACTAATTGGGGCTGAAGCCTGTTCTTCCCAGGAAATAATATTACGCACTTATTTCGTCACTGTATTTCGCACCGTAAGCGACAGGAGACGCAGTGATTGGGGTTAAACAGGCTGTGCGTGACTCATAAGTTCATAAGGGCAGTGACCATGGCGGGTGGATGTACGTCCCATGACATGCCATTGTTTCTAGTCGAGCCTATACAAAAAATCAATCACTCTCCCCCTACCCCCACCATTACCAGGATGTGTATCCCGTCTGTCTACTGTCTGTGACTAGTTTAGTGAGCGTTTATCAGCTGGTAAGTGCAATATTGTTAACAACCGACGTGGCTTGGAATAACGTTAAGTGTTAAGATTTTCTTCACTTCAAGATAACAGACTTGAACCCTGAAAATAAGTGTATGTAATTAAATTTTTTTTAATTTCCAGCCATTTTTTTTATTTCCTGAGAATGTGTTCAGATTTGAGGGGTTCCACTGTAATATTAAACTATTAAACACTTTATACTAAAATAACTATTTTAGTCTAAAGAGCCCTTTGACATTTTATGAAAGTGTTTGATTTAATTTGAACATTGATTGTAATTGGTTGAATTAAAAATAATAAACCAGGACAATATAAAACATAGGTCTAATGAAGCCTTGGCTAAGGGTTTTGACTCAATATATTTTCTGTATTTTTTTCTGCAATAAAATACATTATAGTTTTTTTATTTTGTTTGTTCATTCTTAGTTTCATATAGACTTGTGAAGATTATTTCCTCTTATTAATTAGTTACAACATAAATTATAATGTTAATTAAATTACTAATACGTTTAATGTGATATGTTTTTTACAGAATGGATTTAAAAAAATCATATTACAGTTTGAAAATTAGTACAGTGAAATATTTCTTCTGACATTGTATATCTTTTTTTAAACTCCTTTCTCTATGTTTTAACTAATTAAGTTCTAGAAAATACTTATGAATAAAAGGATGAGATGAGTCAATGTTACTAGCGGCATTATTCTCCGATCTCATAATTTCCTGTACTGCAGACCCCTACCACACAGTAATGTTTGACTTACCTCTAATGCATTAAATTGATCCTCAGCTGTCACTTTTGTTTCCGTCATCCACGTCGTCAGTTTTGTTTTCTGCTGTGATGCTAGCTGGCTGTAATACAATATCTCTACAATATCTTGGTCAGAAAGTTCATTAGAATCATCGGCAAAGATCCATTCGTCCACGTCACTTGCACTCATGTCTTCACATCCAGGAATCCTATGAACCATATCTGCCATTAGTGGCTGTTGGGCTATTAATTAGCAGTCCTATCTAAGGAACATGTCAGCCTTATTCAGTAACAAGACTACAAGATCGCACCTCAATCATCTTAATACACTTAATCCTCATTCTTATTTGGCTTAAAATACCTACATTATATTATAGTAGCCTTTTAAATGATCCAATCTAATCCAAATAACCAAACCATTCAAATATTTTATACATGCAGTGATGATCATACAATGGTTAATGAGCTTTGATGATTTTATAAAGGGACGTGAGAATTATTTAGATTATGTACGTGTGAAATCTATTCAAAATAACCAAACCAATAAATAATAATATAATTATTCATACATGCAGTGATGATCATATCATATTTAATGAACTTTGATGATTTTACAAAGGGACGTAATTCTGAGCATGTAAATCTACCCAGTTAGTTGTTCAGCATTATTTAGATTATGTATGTGTGAAATCTAATCAATATAACCAAACCAATAAAATAATTCATACATGCAGTGATGATCATATCATATTTAATGAGCTTTGATGATTTTATAAAGGGACGTAATTCTGAGCATGTTAATCTACCCAGTTAGTTGTTCAGCATTATTTAGATTATGTATGTGTGAAATCTAATCAATATAACCAAACCAATAAAATAATTCATACATGCAGTGATGATCATATCATATTTAATGAGCTTTGATGATTTTATAAAGGGACGTAATTCTGAGCATGTAAATCTACCCAGTTAGTTGTTCAGCATTATTTAGATTATGTATGTGTGAAATCTAATCAATATAACCAAACCAATAAAATAATTCATACATGCAGTGATGATCATATCATATTTAATGAGCTTTGATGATTTTATAAAGGGACGTAATTCTGAGCATGTAAATCTACCCAGTTAGTTGTTCAGCATTATTTAGATTATGTATGTGTGAAATCTAATCAATATAACCAAACCAATAAAATAATACATACATGCAGTGATGATCATATCATATTTAATGAGCTTTGATGATTTTATAAAGGGACGTAATTCTGAGCATGTAAATCCTCTTATTTAATTGTTGAGTATTATTTAGATTACGTATTGTTTGTGTGAAATCTAATTTAAAATAACCAAAACATTAAAATCTAAACATATAAAACAAAGTCGTGTTAGTTACAAGCATTATAAATCGAGAACAGCTGGACCGATTTTAATGATCATTGATTTTTTTATTCGTCTCTGCTCCGGGGTCATGCTTTAGGCATATTCAGTTTCCATAAATTCAATTAGTTTCCATTTTATTGCATTTTAAATTTCTAATGTTAACCTTATGGGGAATAAGTTTGTTTACAAATTATCTACAATGAAAACATTTGATTTCTTAAACCAGCTGATTGGTTTACTGTCCGTTATCAATATGCTTTACTATCCAATGCCATCTGAATCATTCATTAATTTAAAATTATGAAGTAAATTTATGCTGTACAAAATGAACAGCATTATTCGCCACGTTAATAGTTTACGGTTTTGGGGAATTATGTACTGTATTTACATTTCTTTTTTTCTGTATGATTAAAAGTCACGTTTTTATATGTTTGTCAAATAAAAAATAATTACAATGTTCATACATATTGAGTTTATTATAATAATCAGCTGTTGTATATTTAAAGCTTTCACAACGAAGCCGCAATGCTAATTGACTTCAGGACATGGCCAATCTTTAAGTTAGTTAACATGTATTTACTGTTAGGCGTTACGAAGTTCGCCGGGTCAGCTAGTAATTCATAAATGAAGTAATGATCATATAATATTTAAGCCCCTGGAGACCGAGCTTTGCTCGGATAGAATAAGACATGTATTATAAGTTAATTACCTAAATCAAAATACATTTATTATGTACTAAATTCAAACACAGTTTATATGGTTTTAAAAAAACGATTTAATACACCTTAATTAATGTAACATGACCATATTTTTACTAACTTGCATAAACTCTGAACAAAAATTAAGCTTTTCCGGGGATAGATAACACATTACATCCTGCACGAGAATCCTGCGGTAGCACAGAGGCACGGCGTCCGTCAAGCTCAGATGTCTTTTAGGGTGTTTACATCAAATTGTTGAAGCTGATCAAATATAATTAATTATCCATACAATTATTATTAGACTGTGGTCAACTGGTTGTGTTAAATACGGACTGAGGGTTGTAACAGCAAATGGGAAATTTAATTTACACAAATTGGTTTGTTGCATTGGATTATTCGTGCAATACAATGAATAAACTTTCTAGTAAAAAAATTTCTCTGCTTTTATTTCCCACAGTCATTTCACCATTTTTTTGACAAATTGCTTACTAATGTGATAATTTTTCATTTATTAGAAACATAAAATTAATATATAAGCAAAACCTCTATTCACATCTTACAAGGAACATATTGTTAGCCATCTTCACTCAACAATAATTGTCAAACGGTTATAAACAGATGTTTTGAATTGTATTGTTTACATTTTATTCTCTATAAGCTTAATGTTAATTTTTTACATTTTAAATTTTATATTTAAAAAATCCAGGATTTTCCTGGTTATTAGACCTATCTAGAACTTATTGTCTATTCAAAAATGAGTTATTTCCAAAATTTAAAGAAATTCATTAGAGCCATCGAGATCCTTCTGTAAATATATATATTGTTTTGTAAATGAATACTATATCCATATATACAAACCTTGCTCTTATAATAGTATTGGACGAATTTTTATAAATAAAGGGTTGATTCATAAATGAAGTAATGATCATATAATATTTAAGCCCCTGGAGACCGAGCTTTGCTCGGATAGAATAAGACATGTATTATAAGTTAATTACCTAAATCAAAATACATTTATTATGTACTAAATTCAAACACAGTTTATATGGTTTTAAAAAATACGATTTAATACACCTTAATTAATGTAACATGACCATATTTTTACTAACTTGCATAAACTCTGAACAAAAATTAAGCTTTTCCAGGGATAGATAACACATTACATCCTGCACGAGAATCCTGCGGTAGCACAGAGGCACGGCGTCCGTCAAGCTCAGATGTCTTTTAGGGTGTTTGCATCAAATTGTTGAAGCTGATCAAATATAATTAATTATCCATACAATTATTATTAGACTGTGGTCAACTGGTTGTGTTAAATACGGACTGAGGGTTGTAACAGCAAATGGGAAATTCAATTTACACAAATTGGTTTGTTGCATTGGATTATTCGTGCAATACAATGAATAAACTTTCTAGTAAAAAAATTTCTCTGCTTTTATTTCACACAGTCATTTCACCATTTTTTTTGACAAATTGCTTACTAATGTGATAATTTTTCATTTATTAGAAACATAAAATTAATATATAAGCAAAACCTCTATTCACATCTTACAAGGAACATATTGTTAGCCATCTTCACTCAACAATAATTGTCAAACGGTTATAAACAGATGTTTTGAATTGTATTGTTTACATTTTATTCTCTATAAGCTTAATGTTAATTTTTTATATTTTAAATTTTATATTTAAAAAATCCAGGATTTTCCTGGTTATTAGACCTATCTAGAACTTATTGTCTATTCAAAAATGAGTTATTTCCAAAATTTAAAGAAATTCATTAGAGCCATCGAGATCCTTCTGTAAATATATATATTGTTTTGTAAATGAATACTATATCCATATATACAAACCTTGCTCTTATAATAGTATTGGACGAATTTTTATAAATAAAGGGTTGTAATTCTGAGCATGTAAATCCTCCTAGATTATTGTTGAGTATTATTAAGTTTACTTCGTGTATGATCTAATCAAAATAGCCAAACTAATCAAATATTTCATACATGCAGTGGTTGTTGTATAATCTATATAAATAAAATTAGAGTTTTGTCTGTACATTGCTCTGAATTATTCATTTTTTAATTATTTTTACTTACCCGTTTTTGAATATTCAGCAAAGAGTATTTCTATTTAAATTTAAAACCATATTTTGTATAATACCATACTAAATACCATTTATATAGCCATAAACGGCTATGTTACGGCAGTAATATATATCAATAAAATTTGAGTTTTGTCTGTACATTGCCCAGAATTATTAATCTTTTAGTTATTTTTACTTTACGTGCGTTAGAGAAGCCGAAACCGGTCTTATCTTAAATTTTGTCTCTAGGAGGCATTTTACGCCGTCTTCTCCGAAAAAACGGGAGAACTGATTACAATGAAACTTATTTATGTATTCTCTATACTTATGTATTCTCTACATTCCAGAGAAGGTTTATAAATGCTTGAAATCGCCTTCCGCCCCTTGAAAAGTAAATAACAAGCATTTAAAAACCCACTTTTACGCGATATTACTCGCATTTTGATTCAGTTTTCGATGAATAACCTACTGATAATAATCAGCTGTCTTTGTAGTTTAAAGATTTAATAGAAATAAAAACAAACAGCTGTCAAATCAATATTAGTTTGTTTATATTGGATATTGATTTTAAACCCATTTCGAAATCATACTATAGTAAGTAATAAAGCTGGGTATTGATTTATTTTCTTTGTACTGATATGTTTAGGGTTTCAGGTTTACATTTTGGTATGATAATCTTTCTTCTTTAAACTAAATCCTACAACCCGTACAAAGGACGGGCTTACTACAATTGTTTAATGAACTTTGATGATTTTATATAGAGTCGTAATTCTGAACATTTAAATCCTCTTAATTAATTGTTCAGTATTATTCAGGTTATGTGTGTGTTAATTCTAATCAAAATAACCAAACCAATAATTCATACATGCAGTGATGATCATTCATATTTAATGAATTTTGATGATTTTACAAAGGGACGTAATTCTGAGCATGTAAATCCTCCCAGTTAATTGTTGAGTAAACTCAGATTATGCATGTGTGAAACCTAATCAAACCAATAAAATATTTCATATGTGCAGTAACAATCATATAATATAATGCTAGGATTGTGCAAATAGTGATTTTATGCTTTTGATGTGAATATTTATTTACCATTCCAAATATCAGAATATTTTCAAATCGATTATTAGTAAAAGAGTATTTTCTTCCGATGAGATGATCGTCAAAACCTAGGCCTATAAACAGAAAATACCTCCGTTGCAGTAGACCTGCATACTCAGCGAATTTTCAATCAATAATAATATATACAGTAGAGTCTCGCAAACTCGGCCTAATGTGGACCCAATGGCGGACGAGTTAGCGAAATGACGAGTTTTCGGGAAAAGTAGGTTTAAACGAATAAGAGTCCTTTGATAGGTTATATGTACTGTATCATGTTATTATTCGTCAAATACACCACAGAAGGCATTACATTTGAAGTTAAATCGATTTAAACACTACATTGGAACATTGCAAAAATCTGCATTAGAAAATCTGCAGAAGAACGTTCCAAGAATCGAAGATCCTTACAGTAGTAAACCTGTACATTTTGGAATCAATAACCCACCTCCACATCAAGAAACCAGAATCAATTAGAAATGGATCCCAATTCCACAAATACAACACCAGAAATGCAAATAACTACTGCCTGCCGGTACACAGACTTACATCTACAGAAAAGAAAACAAGCTACATTGGTGCCAAGATGTGGAACGCCTTACCAGATGTATTGAAGAACAGTAACAAGCAAAATTTTATCCAAAACCTGAAGAAATGGCTACAAGATCGACCTTTCTACACCCTGAATGAGTTTTTTGCCTGGAATCATTTTTAAACATAGACCCATGATGTAATCTATTATTGTGACACTATACTCGTCTTGATGATGATGTAATAAAAATATTTTTGATTTGATTTGATTTGATTTGCAAACATAATACGAAAAACAAATACAGTTGGAGTCTTTTAGATGTAGTTGCCATGATGAGTTAACAACACTAACACAGCACAATCCACTAACTCCCAACAAAAGTACATAAACGTTGTGTGACGCACTGACTTGTATGTAGCAGACCACTGTGATGCGCACTCTACGCTGGTTTGCACTTGTCTGAGGACTGGACTGGACTGAGAATGCACGAGCGAGACTGACTCAGTTATATGGTGGCCGGCAACGGTGACGGGAGGGGGAAATAACTGTTCTGTTACAATTGACGCTCAAGGTCACAATGCCCGCTCGCACGGAGAATACCCTCGTAGATTCAATATTATCACATTCACGTAGTATTTTGGTTTTACAAGGTCAAAATAATTTAATTTTTTACATTTAAATTTTTTTCCATTTTAATCCTCTGTCCGGCTGAGTTATCTGGACTGCTAAGTTATCGAGGGTCGAGTTTGCGAGACTCTACTGTAACAGGTTTGAACAATATTTGAATAAATAAGATAGTTTGTTTATTCTCCATAAGATTAACATGGGAAAGAGTATGCAGGTTTGTTGCTGTGAGGAACACTGAAAGTAATCATTTCTAGCTTAACAATTTTTTATTTTGACCATGTATACCAAGTTTCATCAACATCTGTCCATAAATAGAGGAGTGCCGATTCTCTAAAAAGATAAACATGGGAGAAGACTATGCAGGTTAGCTGCCATGAACACATTAACAATGATTTTTAAGTATAAATGGATGGATCTCAACCACATGAAGCTAAATATAAAGTTCATCCAAAAATATAGATTTATAAGTGATATATTTTTTCCTTATTCTCTAAAAGATTAACAATGAAGCCCCAAAATACAACGCACTGTGTTTAGATTTTAATATCTCGGTAACCGTTTAGATAGAGCTAAACTGTAAAGAACTAAATTGTGTAGTTTTTTAAGCCTATTCTAACGATGAAAGGTAAAATTGAAAAAATTTAAATTACATATGAAAAACGTAAAAAATCCAATTTTTTTAGTACAAAAATCCATAAACTACTCGTTCCGATTGACCGATATGTATTGTTTATGAACCCATCCGAGCAAATGTAGAAATAAACGTCTCTACCAAATTGGTTCTCGATCGGACCTTTTTTACGTGAGTTATCGTGTTTATAGGCACACACACACACACATATTTATATATATATATATATGTATGTATGTATGTATAAATATATTCTTCATAAGTGCCAAATTACTTTTATAACTACTTTAAAAATTGTATAGTTGTGTATAGTAAGTTAACAGCATCATGAAAGTAGCATTCAATATTTTAAAATCCTCTCCCACAACAGAAAATTTATTTTCCAGACCACCTCGTGTTATTTTTAAAAGGCCACAAAATTTAAAAAATATGTTGGTGAGACCCAAATTTCAAAATTCTAGACATAATGAACTTTGTAATGTCAAGAATAGTTGTAAACCATGCCACAAACCTCGATGTGGTATTTGCAAAATTATGTGTGAATCTACTGAATTACAAAGTAGAGTGACAAATAAAGTTTATCCGATAGTTGCTGGATCAACTTGTGAAACCCATAATGTGGTTTACCAACTATCGTGCAAACATTGTCAAAAAGAATATATAGGCCAAACATCTAACTCCTTACGAGTTAGAATGACAGGCCACCGTTTTGATGTGGTTCATAAAGATTTACGAAAGCCAATTTTCAATCATACAGCTCACCACAACCAAAATTTTGAGGGCTGTTATGAACTTAAAGCCCTCCACAAAATTCCACCACATGAAAACCTTAAAAGAAACCAACTTATTTTAAGAATTTCAGAATTAATTGGCACACCAGTTGATTTTAAAATCAAAATTTCCTACAGGATTAAATCTCAGATAGTTTATTACTTATATAAATAAATGATTCAACTCAACTGCCTAAAACCATATGATTTTAAAATTTGTATTGTAAACTTTTCCTTGAATTTATTTATGTTTTGTTTTGTTTTCATGTTGTACACAGTCACTATTTCTTCTATTTCTATTTGCTTGAAAACGTTTTTTTAATTAAAACGAAAATTTGCAAAACCAACACTCATTCTTTCAGTACACAACTATAAAATTTTTAAAGTAGTTATATATAAATATGTATATATACATATTATACACTAAGGAAAGTCAAACTAACCAAATAAATTACCTTGATCTGACAATAAAACAAACAGAGAGAAAACATACATTTCAAATTCACAGAAAGACAATTCAAACTGATCTCGTAATACCACACAACCTTGGAAACATAAAACAGCCGCATTCAGATCCATGATTAATAGAATTTTAGACCACTACAAAAAGATAATAAAAAAATTCAAAACAATGAAATATTTAGCACCCAAGAAGGGTTACAAATCAGACCTGATTGACAAAATGATTAAAAATATTAAAAGACAACGAAACAAGATAATAACACAAGAACAAGGAATAAATTAAGATGAGGGTTGGGTTGATTCTAAACATCGATTCTCGATTCTGCCAATTCTCAGGGTTGGAATCCGAATCGAAAATGATTGCCGAAAGTCGATTCCGATTCTTCGAATGCAAGCGTTTGTTGTTCCACCAGCAACGAAAAGCGAAAGAAAGAATTATGTTCGCTTTCCTTGTCACAATGTCATAATAAGATATAGTCGTCATTGTTTTGATGAAACTCGGATGAGGAAACCAATCGTCGCCCTCCCGCCTTGAAATTATCGTTCACTTTCAGTGTTTTGTCGTAGCCTCATAAATAAAAACCAATAGTTCATTTAAAATCAATCGGATATATGGCTCCATAATGAAAGTAATAAGTACCCAGTAAAATTCAATAAATATCCAAAATTATTCATAGACAATATAAAAAATGAGCATTAACACTCAAACTTTTTGTTTCAGTTTACATCGTCAATACAAAATCTCTTTGCTTGAACACTAAAGTGCAAACGACAAATGACGTAAATTCGTATCCTCTTTAAAATAATGCAAGAACGTCGTTGGTTGGTTCAAGGTTGTAACATACCTTGTAATTATTCTTATTTCCATCTTATTCCATCTTGGACCACCAAACCAAAGACACATACGTCATAGTTGGTCTAACTACTGAAACATTGAGCCAATACATTAGCCGTGGTTTCAACCCCATGCTGCGCCGACCATACGCCTGCATGCAAACAGAGACCACTTACCCTGGTCAATAACCCGTTGTAAGTGAGATTCCCAGCAAAGTGTCCAATCCAGAATGATCCCAAGATACTTCACCTGGTCTTGCAGGTTGATCAAACTCCCCTGTAATTTTAGCGGACCAACCCCGGTCAGATTTTTCCTCTTGGTAAATGGTACAGCAACCACTTTAGAGGGATTCACAGATAGACCGATCTCATTGCACCAACCATCTACAAGCCTTAGTGCAGAGTTCATGAGGTCAGTGACTGTACTATTAAACTTACCTATCACAAGGATGGCAATATCGTCAGCGTATCCTTGAGCAAAGACACCACTGTCATTAAGCCTTCTGATAAGGCTGTCTACCATCAGGTTCCATAAAAGGGTTGAGAGAACGCCTTCCTTTGGACAGCCCCTTGTTGACCTGGCTACTACCTCTACTCCTTGTAGAGAACGTTTCACATACCTATTGCGTAGCAGTGCCTCAATCCATTGGCAGATGACATCGCTGAATCCTCTAGATCTAGCGGCGTTCAACATGGCATCCATGGCCATGTTGTTGTCAAAGGCTCCCTGAATGTCCAGGAATGCTCCAAGTGCCACCTCGTTTTTGGTCTCTGGGCACCCCTAAATACAAAAAAAACTTGGTCCCGGGCTTAAGTCTTGCCATGAGACCTACGGTAATAGCTTATTTCCTATGGTAAATTCACTAAAAAACATAAAACATGCCCCCTCCCCTTATAGCCACTAACCACAAACACAAAATAGGTGTCCACTGCAATCCCAATTATCCCTACAAATGCCATCAACTTCCACCCTTATTTTAACTACAGTATTGTTACAATTAATATTTAAATAGTATCTATAAATTAGATCCAACTTTAACAAAAAATAAATTCATCCTTAAAGGTTATTATAGTGTTTAGGTCATTTTAGCGAATTTCCCATAGGTATGAAGCTATTACCGTAGATATCATGGCAAGACTTTAGCCCAGGACCATGTTATTTTTTCGTTTTGGTGCCAGAGGACAAAAACAATAATCGTTAAAAGTCTTATGTGTTTGTGTGTGTCTGTAAACATGATTACGCTCGTAAAAATGGTCCGATCCGATCGAGAAACGTGGTATAAATGGTCAAAATAAAAATTGTTTATGATAGAAACACCTTCTTTCAGCTTTCCTCACAGCAGCAAACCTGTCTACTCTCTTCCAAGTTAATCTTATGGAGAATAGGCAAATAGCTCTTATCAATAGATTTTAATGAAATTTGTCATATATTATTGACTTGGAAATTAGCTAAGTACGCAGGTCTGCTGAGATGAGAGATTTTAAATTAATTTTAGAATTATATTGTGGTTTTATTCTTGATTCTTTTTGAAAATAAATTTTTGCTTATCTAAAGACAATTTTGTGGGTTATATATGGTCAATAATGATTCTAGGAAATACATTACCACCAGCACCGGAGGTTAAGCTTTCGGACGCAAAAAATATTTAAAATAAAAACTATGTACCAAAGGTAACTTACATAAAACTGCTGACAGAAGGTTAAAATTGCATTCAATTCTGAAAATTCATATAATTGATAAATTGGGTAAAAGAATAACGATAGCAAAAACATCTCTTAATCATTTTTAACCTATTCTACGAGTGAGATGATGAGATTTTTACTGTGAATAAATGGATTGAACTAATTTGAACATGATGTCAGAAGGGGTACAGTTAGGATCAAAATAAATACTGGCAATATATAGGGTAAGCGAATATTCCAATATCCGAAGATGAAAATAATTCAAAAGTGATGTCTGTGAAATCCATTTCAATAGGTGGAATTAGCGTATCACAATGCGGTTGATTCATTTGAAAACTAAATGCAAACAAAGCTTTATCATCTTACTGATGGATAGATATAGGAATGTGTTGGATTCTCGATACCGTTTGTCAATGCAGTAGAACCCCTTAAATCCGAACTGATTCGGGCTGAAGCCTGTTCGGATTGCCCAGAAAATAATATTACGCACTTATTTTGTCACTGTATTAGTGTTAAGCGAGGGAGACGTAGCGATTGTGGTTATAGAGGCTGAGTGAATTAGTGTTTGAAAGAGCAGTGACCTTGGTGGGACGATGTAAGTCCCGTGAATTTCATTCTTGTGAGTTGTCGAGCATGTGCTAAAAATAATTCACTCTCCCTCCCCACCTCCATCGCTACTTGGATACTTATCGAGCTTGTCTACTGTCTAGTGAGCGTTTACCTGCTGATTTGTGCGTATCGCTAACAGCTGAACGACGTGATGTTCATGCGACGCTGGCTTGGAATGGTGTCCTCGTGAATATTTTCTTCACTTTGCCAGTTAAAGATAACAGACATTAAGTGAAAAACTCATGTTTATTTTAAATCTTGTATTGTAATTTTGTGTGTTACCCTTGAAAAATATATTTGTGTGATTAAATCAATATTTTAGCTATTTCATTTTATTCTGGTTTCCCGAGAATGTGTTCGGATTTTCCGGGATTTCGGATTCCCAGGGTTGATTTGAGGGGTTCCACTTTACCACCAATTTCTGAATATTTGTATCGGTACTAAGAATCGACCGACCAAAGTCAAGCTCAGTCAGTGGTCAAACAACACGAACACATTATTTTTAGGAAAATTTTTATCTAGTTTAAAAGTAAAAAAATTGTAATATGAATATACAGTCTTTATTTATCTCTATATCTTCAGTTTAAAAAAATTTATATTGGTCATTGATTTGAATTAAAAACTATGTTTGATTATGCTTTTTACGGTTACAAAAAAAAACTGACTGGGACGGTGGTGACGTCCTGTAATCCAGCTACATGGAGGTCACGAATTGTGGATAGTTGTGAGCGATGGTCAGTAGGTGTGTTGTTCTCTAATGTGGATTAACGTCCGAACTATTGAATACTACTTTAACCCGCAGAGACCATCCTCATAATTAGACCAATTTGTAATTCATAGGCCGTGATTCGTGTTTCACGTTAAACTGTAGGTCCCATAGTTGTTGCCATCGGCTGTTGGGCTAATTATTCATAGTCTTGTCGTAGGAACATGTCAGCCTTAGTCAGTAACAAGACCAATTCGTAATGTAGATGCCGTGGATCTGATTCCACGTTAAAATGTAGGTCCCTTAAATGCCATCGGCTGTTAGGCTGTTTTTAACAGTCCTGTTTAAGGAACGTGTCGGCCTTAATCTGTAATAAGATTACGCAATAACAGAATCGCGCCACAATCATCTTACACTCAATCCTCATCCATACTTGTCTTAAAATACCTACCTTGTAGTATGGTCGCCATTTCAATAATCTAATCTAATCTAATCCAATACAAATTATTCAAACATTTTCTTCTATTGTAATTGTGTTGTTTTTTCATACCTGGAGGTAACTTATGTGAGCGCCCTTTTGTGTTTTAACACCCCAAGCATCCATTAACCCTTAGAGTGCTACGACCATTTCAATGATTCACGTGCGTAAAGTGCCGCAGCGCTTTTCATGAAAATGTAATGTTTGCCAAGAAAGGTCATAGAAAATTAAATTTTACAAATATTAATGTAATCTTTTTTTAATAAAATTTTTCATTTTGTGTTCTATGTTACACTACAAAAAAAATATTTTTCTCAACCCAAAACAAAATTGTTCATTCTGTATTTGGAGTTCAATAAATTGTGTAAAACAATATCTTACATGTTTTTCATTACTATAGTTAAAAAGTGCAAGTATTTTTAAGTAAAATTCATGATAATACATCATGATTGTTTGAAATGAAGACAACAGAAATATAAACAAAGTTTTGTACCATGGTTACTGTTTATGCTGTTTATATTTTATTGAATACGGCACATTTTTGCATGCTTTGTAACGGATAAAAAATTTCTGCTGGGGTCCAGTTGCACATTTTATTTGCCACAGATAGTTTCAGAGACACTGAGTTGACCAGAGTTCGAGTATCTTAATTTTGAGAAAAACTAATTAATTAATTTTGTATGATTCGTGAGGGCTCAGAAATCCTTCATCATTTAATTCACAGTCATCAGAGGGTGTGCATCATCCTCGCCCCACGAACCCCCAAACAATTTGGAAAAGTATTAGCGAACTTCCCATAGGGAAGAAGCTATTACCGTAGGTCTCATGGTGAGACTTAAGCCCGGACCATGTTATTTTTTCTTCTTTAGGTGCCCAGAGTCCAAAAACAATAGTCGTTAAAATTTATATATATATTGATTGTTTATATCTACATTTTTATTTTTATTTCTACGTTATGTTAAGTTAATTTTAATTTTATACTTTTTTATTGTCACCTGAAGACGCGGAAAGCGAAATATAGTGATGAATACATAATTATTTCTAATTTTTTGATATATATATATATATGTGTCTGTTAAAACGATAACTCTCGTAAAAATGGTCCGATCAAGACCAAATTTGGTAGAGACGTGTATTTCTACAAATGCTCAGACAAGTTCGTAAACCAGACATATCGGTTAATGGGAACGGGTAGTTTGGGGGGGTTTTGTACCTCAAATTGGGGTTTATTGCTTTTTTCACATGTAATTTTAAAAAATTTCTAATTTTATATTTCACCATTAGAATCAGCTTAAAAACTACACAATTAAGTTCCTTAAAGTTTTTCTCTATCTCCAATGGTTACCGAGATATTAAAAATCTAAACACAGTACGTCGTATTGTGGGGCTCCAATGTTAATCTTTTGGAGGATAGGGGAAAATTAATATTTCCCATATTAATGAATATTTTTGGATAAAACTTATTTAGCTTCATCTGGTTGAGATCTATCCATTTATGCTTAAAAATCATAGTTTATGTGTTTATCATGGCAGCAAACCTGCATACTATTTTCCCATAATAATCATATAGGGAATATGCAAACTCCTTTATTTATGGACAGATGTTGATGAAAGTTGGTATAAATGTTAAGATAAAAATTATTTATGGTAGAAATGTCTAATTTTAGTGTTCCTCACAGCAGCAAACCTGCACACTCTTTCCCATGTTAATCTTATGGAGAAAAAACAAATAATTCTCATGTTTATGGACAGATTTTTATAAAACTTGTCATATATTATTATTTTTATTTATAGTTGATTTGGAAATTCGCTGAGTACGCAGGTCTGCTGCGACGGGGGTATTATTAATATTATTAGGATTACTATAATTCTCTCCTCAGGCTTACTCCAGCCTGGGTCCTAGCTGTCTCACACAACACCAGACTTATTCCAGCCTTGTACACTAACTGAATTATTAATTAACACCAGGCTTATTCCGGCCTTATACTATCGGTATTTATTATTTTATAAACACCAGACTTATTTCAGCCTTGTACACTAACTGAATTATTAATTAACACCAGGCTTATTCCGGCCTTATACTATCGGTATTTATTATTTTACAAAGACAAGTTAGCAAAGACGAACAAGGGCCCTATCCCAGATTTACTGTACCGCGGACCACTTTGCCTACCCCGTGGTCTCTTATACCGTATCGGAAGCAAGTTACCTACAACCTGCTGGTCTGAAAGCCGGCGAGCGAGTGTGGCTTGCGCTTGGAGGACTGCCCTCGGTCGTCGTCGGTCTCCAGGGCTCCCCACTCCTTCCCCCATCACCGACGGTGGCGCAGTTCGTGGCAGCTTCGTAAACTACAGCGCTGTTCGGCCTCAGGTGGCGCGAACATTTAAATTAAAACTAAACTACACCCACCTTATTTTTGCACAGCTTTTATGCTATGATTATTGTTACTCATGGGAAAACAGATTAAAAACAATGACTACAAACTAGTATTAATATAAGAACACTTTTCAAGCAATTTTACAACTTTTAACAATTGTAAACAAACATTTGTAAAGTAACAAAAGCAATTAAAACAGCCGCGGCAGATGTCGAAACTATTATGGCAAAAACAAAAGATTATGAAAACCAAATAAAACAGACGGAAGGCAAAATAAACATCATAAACTAATTGCCTAATAACTAAGTTGATGGTTTTTGGAACAAAACTAGGTAAAAAGTAAGCTAGTACATTAAATAATGTATTAAATAATACAAAAAAATAAAACAAAACAAAAACAAAAAATAATTAACTTAGTTGTAACCAATTAATGGAGAATCGCTGTCAGCGATGCCGGCACTTTATGCATAGTGCCTAGAGTCTCTGTAAGCGATACCGCGGCACTCAAAGGGTTAAAAAGGCCTTATTGTCAGGCCTATTTTCATGAATTGGCAGTTTTTAATATAAAACTAAATAAAACATATGTTAATGTAATATATAAATGTGTTTGACAGAAAACAGGCTATAAGAATATTTATATGAATTTCTGATATGTTGAAAATAGTTTTTGATAACATTTATAAGAAAGAAAACAAAATAATTTTTAAACAAATGTATGTTTGTTCTCAGTTAAAATGTATTAGTTTTAGGCCTAACGAAATTCCAAAATAGCCAATTTGTCTCAAACCTCTGAGGAATTACAAAACATGTACAAAAAATGGTAAAATAGATTTCTTTTTTAATCAGACCAGAGGTGTAAATTTAAAGTTAAAAACAACTGAAATATCAGTAAGACTTGCATAATTATACTAGTGAAAAAATAAATGGTAAATGTAAATATTTATACTCTTAACTTTATCATACCATACCACATTATTCTGTATATATTTTGTTCAAAAATCATATGCTAATTTTTGACATATGAATATTGCAGTTTTCAGTAGTACAGCTTATTGACGCATGATTGTCTATCTGTAGATAAAGGATACCACATAAGGTGTGTTGATCGTCTACTCATTCAAGTCAAATCATTCTCATAACTAAAACCAATCCCTAAGTCGAATTATTACCTCAGTTAATTGTTTAGTCATCTTTTTACCTAAATTTGGCATTAAAATTGATAACAACTGTGGTCTACGCACAGGCATCTGCCCATGTAGACCATTCCTTGTTAAATTGTGGCAAAACTTAATATTCCTTTTGTAACTGTTATTATTATTATTATTATTATCAATGTCACTCTGTATTTATGTATGTTGATTAATTGGGAATAAACTATTATTTCATTTCATTTCATTAGTGCAATACTACAATAGTGTTACTATTAAAATTTCCAAAATGGGTTTGATTAAACATTAGGAGCCGTTCTCCATTGAGGGGAGCCAGCACTCGTGTCCAGGACTTCCCCTCCCAGGAGAAGGTACGGCAGGTGGAGGAGAGAAGAGTCATCTATGTTGGGCGAATTGATGAAGGCACCACCAAGGCAGATCTCAGGAAACGGTTCCAACAGTTTGGGCCCATCGTTGATATCAGTGTTCACTTCCGAGAAAGAGGGTTAGTAATCTTGTCTATGAACTATGTGTTATCTTACATACCTAAATGTTGTAGTAGTTCTGATCAATAAATATATTCCCTTCCCCTTATCCAAAGCCGAAGGTAATTTGATAATCCTCGTGATGCTGCCTAGTTGACTTATCTGTTGCCATCGGTTATCTGAAGTACATCCGGTTGGACAATGAATAACAAATTGAATGTTTGTGATAAAACAGTTTACTAAAAAATAAATATTATTTTTGCTTTATATCTGGTAAAAACAGTTTTCTTAAAAATGAATATTATAATTACTTTATACTTGGTACTGGTGCCATTTGGAAATTTCCCCATAGGGAAGAAGTTATCACTGTAGGTCTCATGGCAAGACTTTACCCCAGGACCTTGTTAATTTTTTGTTTTCAGGTGCCCAGAGGCAAAAAAGCTGTGACCTTGGGCACAACGTGTTGGCGGTTTTTAAGATTGAAAGTATGTAACAGGTTTCCATAGAAACCACTAGAGCTTTTATATTGAATTTTTAATACCAAAGAATAAGAACAGCTATTTAGATGAAGTGAAAACATTACCTTTAGACTTATCCATGATCTAACCTATTTCCCACAGGGAAATAAATACAAACATTTTTTATTAACCCTAGAACTGGCAAAGTCGTAATTTACAATATACAATAAGAAGTGGCAGGTGGAGGCATCTGTCGTCAGTTTAGTGAACTTGTTAGATACTAGCGGCTACGTGACCGTGTTGCCCTCTGGGGGTAAACAACCGAACCTGTTCTCGTAGTGCACTAGACTGCCACCGTGCAGGTCTTATAACCAAGTAAGCGCTTTCAACTCCTATGCACTGGTAGCCTAATAAAAATAATAATTTTAATAAAACTTGTTATATATTATTATTATATTATTGATTTGTAAATTCGCTGAGTACGCAGGTCTGCTGCAACGGGGGGGTATTTTGGTTTTGATGTGGTGAAATTTAGTTGAGGGCTCTTAAGTTCATAAAAGCCCTCAAATTTTGGTTGCTGTGAGCTGTGCATGATTGAAAATTGGCTTTCGTAAATCTTCATGAACCACATCAAAGGGTGGCCTTCTAACTTGTATTATTCTAACTTGTAAGGATTTAGACGTTTGGCCTACATACTCTTTTTGACAATGTTTGCACGATAGTTGGTAAACCATAGATGATTACCAATTAAAATTAAAATTATGCAGTAATTACCAATTACTGTGATAATATCTGCATAGGCCAGACCATCAATTTTATAAAAACATATAAAAATCACAAATCAGGAAGAATGGAAAACCGGATAGATCAAACATTGCAAAACACTTACTGGAAAAAGGACATAACGTACCAACAATCGATGAAGAGATGGGAAGAATTATTTATTTATAAAGAAAAATTTAAAGATAAAGCAAAATTAATAAATGAACAAATACATTTTGATTCTACAAGAACGTATAAAAATCTGTTTCCGGAACTCAGCCAGCCAATAGTATTTAAGCAGGGACGCCATCTTGTTTCTTCCAGGCTCCGTTTGGGCCTGATGACGTCCAGTGTGACTAGACAAAATCAATCGCCAATTTAACAACTTTAGTATATATTTACCCTTTGTATATTATTACAATTAAGTGTAAATATATTAAGTAGTGTTGGAAGACTTGAGTTTTTACTTTATCCTATAGTAAAACCAACTAGTTATGATGCTAATCAAGAAGTTATTCAGGTATAAATTATGGACATGAATAAATAATGATTTTCTGAAGAAGGGTAGTTAAATGGTTATTTAACACAAATATATGAATTAATTACATATATGAGGGATAATATTATGGCATTTTAACAATCTTAATATTAAATAATGAATGGTTTCATGAAATACGAGGGTTGTCCGTAAAGTAAGGTTCCCAGTGATTTTTCACAGTGAAAAACATGTTTATTTGCATAAACTTATACATATTCAGAAAGTTCAGACTTTTCCCTATTTTTCTATGTAGTCGCCACCGAGGTCAATGCATTATTGCATGCGGTGTACCAGCTTTCGAATGCCCAAGTCAAAGCAGTCTGCCGCCAAGCCGCGCAGATAGCTGAGAACCACTTCTTTCAGCTCTTGTCAGCCGCCAAAATGCGTTCCAGCCAGATGTTTCTTCATATCAGGGAAGAGGTGGTAGTCGCTAGGGGCTACGTGGGCTGTAGGGTACCCCATCCAAATTTAGCGATGAGTTCGTTGATAATGTTAGCGGTGTGCGGTCGAGCGTTATCCTGATGCAAACGCACCCCCTTGGACAGCATACCCCTCCTCGGCGAAGTTTTTGCAGTGTCTCGCAGTAGCGGGCAGCGTTGATTGTTTCACCAGTGGGCATGAATTAGCACAACAATACGCCTTTCCTGTCCCAAAAAAAGGTTGCCATGACTTTGCTGGCACTTGCGTTTGCTTGACTTTTCGCGGTTTCGGCGACTCTGGGTGTTTCCATTGTTTAGACTGTTCTTTCGTTTCCGGTGTGAGGTAGTGCACCCATGTCTCGTCTCCGGTGACAATGGAGTCTAGGAATTCCTCGCCAGAAGTTTCGTGGTCCTGAAGAAATTCTTGGGCTGCTTTGACGCGTTGCCGTTTGCGGTCTTCCGTCAACATTCTTGGCACCCATCTCGCACAAACCTTGGCATACCCTAAGTACTCCGTCAAAATCTTGTCAATACAGGTTTTACTGGCATCAGGGATCATTTCAGAAAGTTCACGAACAGTCACTCTTCGATCTGCAAGCATCGCTGCCTCCACTTTAGCAATGGTTTCATCAGAAACAGATGGACGTCCGGAACGCTCCTCGTCATGGACGTAGGTACGCCCGTTCTTGAACTCCCTGCATCATTTGCGCACATGTTGTATGCTCATACACTTTTCTCGGTATATCTTGCATAGCTAGGAATGAATTTCTCTGGGCGGAAGGTTTTTGGCAGTCAAAAAACGAATCACTGAGCGCAGCTCACACCTGGCGGGCAAAGCAATGAGGAAGTCCATCTTGTACAGCTGCCAGGCCAAGACTGAGCGCCGCAGACACTTCGTTGCGGTGGGGATTTGGAGTTGGGGTACCCAGGTACACAACAAAACCGTGCGAACCGCCGTTGCAGCACTATTGTCAACTGTAGCGCTATGGGAACCTTACTTTACGAACAACCCTCGTACTACAGACTCCCACTACATTTCCCAAACGTGATTTTTCATGTTTATTTACAGTGACAACTATGGATTTGTTACATTTGCTCATAAGGCAGATGCTTATAAGGCAGTTGAGCATGGCAATGATGATCGAAAACTACCTCACTACGACCTGTGTTTCGGTGGTCGGCGTGCTTTCTGCAAACAACGTTATGCTGACCTAGGTAAATGGTTTATTGATGTCTTTAGCTACCCTTTGCAAAATTATTATAGCTGCCTCACTTTGAGCTGTATTTCGGTGGTCAGCATGTTTTCTGCTAAAAACCTTATGCTGACCAAGGTAAATAGTTTATTAATGTAATTAGCTACCATTTGTAAGATTATTATAGCTATTCACTATAACCTTTGTTTTGGTGGTCAGCATGTTTTCTGCAAACGTTATGCTGACGCTATACTTTGTAAAATTAATGCTGACCTAGGTAAATGGTTTATTGATGTATTCACCTACACTTTGTAAAATTATTATAGCTACCTGACTAGGTGAGATAAAAACCATAAATCATGGTTTTTTCAAGGAGGCTTACCATGGAAGATTCCCCTACAACAACAATTTGGAAGCAATACTTTTTCTATATTTTAGATTCTCTATGTGGTCTATTTTTGACTAATTGCAGATGGACTAGCTACGAATGTGCACTGCCAGTATGGACCACCAGTCATGCAACAACGGTCTAATGATTCCTTTGATCTTCTGCTGAACCAAGTAAAAGCGCAGCTACGGAAACGTTCATCCGTTTGACCCTGGCTGCTCTTATTAGAAATAGTCATCTTAATATAGAAGACAATTTTAGTCAAGGAGGTGGTGTTATTTATTTTATACTAAGAGTGTATTATAGTCGTTATCAATGCATCATTGTTACATTGTTTAGGTTTTTATCAATTGATTGTATGATGTAGTTTTTCTTGACTCTTTTGTAAATAATTCCCTTTTCATCTTTCAGGGAATCACTAAAAGTATTAGGTTCTGTTTTTGATTTTTATAATAATTTTTAAATCGGTTTATTAGGTAAGGTATACTATTGCAATTATTTCCATGATTATATTGATCAATACGTAAAAGAAAACTCATCAGTGCAAAGTGCCATGTAAATTTCATTGAGGGATAAGATAAAACCCAAAATGGTTTTGATATTTATAACCAATAAATTATGATTATGTTTTGGATTAGTGTTCCTGTCAAGTTTTCAAAAACTACTATTTTACTTTAGTGGTGTCAAGTCTCTTATTAATTTTTTACAAAGCAAAGTAGTTGTTTTCTGTCTTTGTATTTATAGATTTTTTTAGTTTATAACCATTATTGGGTTTACTTTTAGTAATGACTTTACTTACTATATATTATGTATATGCGAGATTTTCATTTACCTGAAAGACAATTTTGATTTGTGTTAGTTCAATATTTAGTAATATAATGGGAGTTTTAGGCTGTGCTTTGAACTAGATAGTTTATGAGACCTCTTTGTAGGCTGTGTGGCGATTTACGTCATAACATTTTACCAGTTGATTGCTAAGCTAGGTCTTAGCTGTGTAAACATTTTATTTTCAATTCTGATAGAAATGTAGAGCGTCATAATCATGTAGAAAACTAAGATTTTATTTTTTAACAATTTTCAAGTCATAATTAAATATTTTTCATTATCTGAAAATTCAGTTTTGATTATGCCTGAAGTTGTAGTGTTATTAAGTATTTTTCAATTCCCTGTGAAAAACACAGGCATTATGTTCATAATACAATACATAACATTATACATGAGTTTAACATTGGCTTTTGAAGTAATCTTAACTTGGTTGTAGATATATAGTAAAATAAAGACAATGGTCAAAGATAGATAAATTTGTTAAAATATTCTTTGAAGATGTTAATACAATATAAGCTAGAGTCAGTTGCCATGTTCAATGATAACCTGATGACACTTTTAACCATATTTGACAATGTATTTGCATTTGGGATGGTATTTTACATTTAGAGGACCTTAATGTAGTGAAATGATTTTCAAATTAACTTACTGGGCGAACAATGTAATATTAATAAAATAATAATGTAATATACATTTGAAGTAAAACTTTTATATTTATTTAATTAAATAAAGAGAATTATTCCTTTTATAATAATTCTTGTATAAAATAAATCTGAGTGTGAGGAAAGAGGTCTTGCAACAGGATTTCTCTCTTTCTCATTATAATATTACACTGGATTAAGACTAATTTGGACTTCAGTCATTTAAACAAAATCAAATTGTTTATATTTTTTACTGTTATCTTGAGTTTACTTGTACTCGTTTGCTACAGTTTTACAATAACAATTAAAATAATTTTAAAAATTCTTAAAACTTCTTAATCATTACTAGAGGTGTGCGGATAGTGAATTATTTTTTCGGATCGGATAGCTCAAGTTCGGATCGGATCCGGATTGGATAGTTTTCGGATTCGGATACTCGCAATAACAAAGTGAAATCAGACTTATCTAAGAATAAATCAGGAAAAAATCAATAAAATGTTATCAAAATTATTAAATGGTACATAAAAAATCATAAATTCTTCATAGGATGAACAACAAAACTAAAATTTTAACTTCACTGCATTTAAAAGTACCAGTAACAAATTTTAATATTTTTAATAATAATTTGTGAATTAGGCGTAATTCACAAATTAAATCAACAGAAACCTTATAATTCGCCATTAAATGACATCAACTTTCTACTAATTAATTCATCAATTCATTCTACATTACTTGTCATCTAATTAGTTGATGATTATCAACTAATTCTCAATTTTGTTTCACGATTCAATTATCTTATTTATTACAATGATAAAAACAAATCACCATTAACAAAGAATCAAGATTTGACAGACGACGTTGACTCGATGCCATCGGCTATCTGCGTATCGGCAGGGGCAGAGACAGTGCAGCTGCTATCAAACAAAGGCCTGTGCGCAGGCGCAGAGTTGGAATATTTGGCAGATAAAATACCCCGATCGGCTGTGTAACAATATTGAAATCCGTGAAATTATGGTACCTCGTCAAAAATCTAGTTAGTCATTACTCTTAAAATTATCTAAAAATGTAAAACTAATAACGCTTAAATTCATTAATGCTTAGCGATTCGAATCGCTATAAGTGTATCGGCTATAAGTGTATCGCGTCTACCAGTCAACGACATTGTTTTGATGAAAGACTACGTCTTTTAAGCAAAAATTATTCCGGCTTCGCGGGTATTAACTCGACGAAAATCTCGTTGTTTTTGTTCAAATTGCTGAAATATACAGTCTATCCGAAAATTCGGATATTTATCGGATATTACCGGATATCTTAAATACATTCGGATCGGTTTCGGATATCGAATCCGAACCAGATTTTCGGATATCCGCACACCTCTAATTATGTAAATACTCCATTTTAGAAATTTAACAATGTGCAATTTTTTAAAAATTGTTTCAAATAATGATATAATAATTTTTAAAAGTGCGTGAACAGTTCTCACACTTTAAAAAACTTTTTAAAAAAAAGTTTATTTAGGTCCAAAGTTTGAAGTTTTCCACTGATAAACAAAAATAATACAGCAGAATTAGTTTTATTAAATCCTTCTGGGATTTTAATTTTCTAATTTCATAAAAATAAAATATTTCTAAACCTTTGTTTTGGTAGTTTAACACATCAATATGTTGATAAGGACCTATAAAATACTTTGTATTTGGTATTTTGTTTTTAATAAATTTCCTTTACGAGCAAATAAAAGATAATTAAACCCATCCCATGTCAAGCGTGTGAGCGCCTGGACTGACTCCAGCTGCCTCTTAATTTTCATTTTAATATAGCTTACGTATATTGAACAACTATCTATATAAAGGTATGCGTCCTTATTATTCTTAAAATGATCTTATTTGATGATAAATTTGTAAGTGACTTGAAAAAAATCTATTCTTGGCCAAATTTTCATTAAAATGTAACTTTAATAATGTGAGGTTATGAGTTAAAGATAGTTTTAATGTAAAAAAATCTTGAAAGCTTAATAATGGTACTAACTTATGCACTGAATTATAAAACTTCTCTAAAGGCTTTCTAACATCCCCGATATCAATTTAAAAAATTCAAAATAAAATAATGAAAAACTAAGTGATATTTAAATGTTTTGGACATGAGTAAGTTGATGTCCTTATAAATGAGTAAACATTGAAGTTCATCGTAAAGCGTTTAGTAACACAAGATAGCAATATTTTAAAATACATCGAAGTAAAAAGATAAAAAAAGTTAATGATTGTTAAAAACAATTAGACATCCCAAATTTCATTGAGAAGAATTAAGTTGTTTCTTATAATACAGCCCTTCAGAATATTTCTCCTGCAGCGATACTGAATGTTTAAAATTATTACTGTTTAAATATTACGTGCTTGTTAACTTAGAAATTTAATTTATTTTCTAAAGAATGAAAACTTGTACCTTAAGTACAACAAATTGCCAAGTAGTCTGACTGTAATTATTAATTTTTAATAATCATCAATGGATTACTGAAAGGATCCTCTTACGAAGCTTTATGTATTGACTTAAATAACATGGAATAAATAAATTAAAATTGAACAAACCATTTGTTTACTTGTTTTTAAAGTATATTTTCTTGTTTTTTATTTTGTACTCATACATCTTAACTAACACGTTTGCTGCGGGTGGCAACGGTTGTTGCCGCGCCGGCCTCTCCCCAGGTGTGCGCGGCAACGATTGTTGCCGCCATTCCATTATTGCTTAGATACGGCATTGAGCTGCTAGCACTTCTCCTGTGCCTGTCTTTGTTATTGCGTTTGTGGCGAGGTACATTTATTTCATTTTTGGCGGAATAAATTTTTGATTCACACATACCTTTGGAAACATATGTTTGTGTAAACATTGTGTATTTGTAAATAGTAAATACTGTTTTGTTGAATCACTGAAAAGGTAAGTTATGGCAAAAGGGTAAAATATAAAAGGTGCCGTGAATGCATCAAGAGAAATATCCATAAAGGGGTCATTTGGTATTGCACCGAGTGTGAGGACCAGCTGAAATTGTGCATCACGCGTTTTGCCAGTCATCAAGACTGGGAACAAAACATAGTATTTGCCTATTTTCCGTAACATTAACATGGGAAAGAGTATGCAGGTTTGCTGCTTTTAGGAACACTGAAAGTAGGTGACAATATTTTTACCGTCAACTTTTTTTATTATGACCATATACCAAGTTTTATCATTATTTGGACGTTAAAAAAGAAGTTTGCCTATTCTCTATAAGATTAACATGGGAAAGAGTATGCAGGTTTACTGCTGTGAGGAACACATAAACTGTAATTTTTAGCATAAACGTATGGACCTCAACCACATGAAGCTAAATACAAAGTTTCATCCAAAACTATTTGTTAATAAGGTAAACATCAATTTTTCCCTATCCTCTGTAAGATAGCATTGGAGCCCCTAAATACAGTGTACTGTGTTTAGATTTTGTAATATCTCGAAAACCGTTGGAAATAGGGCAAAACTTTAAGGAACTAAATTGTGTAGTTTTTTGAGCTAATTTTAATGGTGAAAGATCAAAGTTAAAAGTTTTAAAATTATATATGAAAAACACAAAAACCCAATTTTTAGCACAAAACCCCCCCCAAACTACCCGTTCCGATTCCGATATGTCTGGTTTACGAACTCATCCGAGCAAATGTAGGAATACACGTCTCTACCAAATTTGGTATCGAACGGACCATTTTTACAAGAGTTACCGTGTTGACAGACACACATATATATAAATCTAACAACTATTGTTTTTGGCCTCTGGCCACCTAAATACAAAAAATAACATCGTCCTGGGTTTAAGTCTTGCCATGAGACCTACAGTAATAGCTTCTTCCCTATGGAAACTTTGCTTAAATGTTAACAAACAAACCGTTGACGTAGTCATGAGCGAGCTGATCAGCTGTGATTGGCAGTGGAGGGGAGACTAAACAAACCCCTACTTCGATTACACATTAATTTTGAACATAGTATTAATTATCACTATCATTATACTAGAATATGTACTCATTTAAGGTAGGCCTTTCTACTTAACTCCCTCAAGCCTGATTCTTTAGGATGGTAATCTAAATTAGATAGATTTTAGTTTTTGTACACATATAATATTTATTCAATTAATATTGATATTTCCCTAAAATAGTTTTTTCTTATGATTTCTAGCCTTGTGATAGCAACATAATTTTTACAGGTTATTTAGTTACTTTTCAGAATGTGAATATAATACTGGCTTATCTTTCGGATTTTTAACTGCTTCTTTTTCTATAATCAGTAAAACTATGATTTCAAGATAAGTGTATTTGATTGAGCTTGATTCATCTAACCATGAATTTTTAACACTAACTAATAACTTGGTGATGCTGCTGCATATAGTTTGTTTAACCTTTAATCTAATAATTGGCTTAGCGCTCAAGGTGGTCCCTTCATCAACTAGTTTCTAGTAGTTTGAACCTCAATTCATGTATTTCGTATGACTGTGAAAAGTGAAAACATCACTATTTTAACCCTTAAAGCGCTACTGAAAATCACGGTCCCTGCTCATATAGTGTAAAATATCAAAATATTATTTTCCCAATGTTCTTTTTGAACTTAGGCAGCTTGAATAAATCAGAAATTCGCATCATTTTTATTTATTGAAGATTTTAAGACTATTTTTAGGAATCAAAAAGTTTTTTTTCTGGATGAGCTATTTCACTTAATAATTTAATTTTAGTATCATTAGTAAATAAATCCTATACATTAAAAACATTCTCACAATATATACACTTTTTTACTGTTAAAACACAATGTAAATAAAAACATATTGACAAAAATGTCAACAAAGTTAGCGAAAGTGAAAACAGCTGGCTGTAATGACTCGCATAAGCATAAGCAACAGTACGGGAGCAAAAGAATACTGGCCAAATTTGCCTAGCAACAGATTTCAGTCACTAAGTATTCCAACGAAGCTGCCATATTGGTTTTATGAGTGCATAGGGGCAAAAACAACATCACCATGCACTCTATCGGTTGTTTCGCAAACTACAGCAGCGCAGTAAATGTGGCGAAATGGTTGATTCCGTTTAAAGGCGTTAGCCGTGTCGTGCGAACCCTACTGTGCTGCGTTTAACCCTCCAGGTGCTAACATCTCACTGTGAGATGTCAGCGAGGTGCAATTGTATAGCGCTATAGAAGTAAAAAATTACTGTCACGGTGCTGCCATCTGCGAGCTAATACATGCAACTACTCTGTAGTTCCCTATTCTGACGCTTGAGTTCGTTACTTTGCCGCTAGAGTATGCTTTTATAGCCAAATAAGTGCTTTTTCAGACGGTGGTCCTTTGTAGTGTAGTGGTTAGACTGCTGTACTGACGAGTACAACAGTTGAAGCCATTCGGAGGGACGAGGGTTCGAATCCCGACCATGAGCAATCCCAATTTGGCTTGCAAATGTGTGGTATAGTGGCGTGGAGGGCCCACCTTAAATAAACGGTGACCGGCTTGGGTGGAAGTTGACGGCATTTGTAGGCTTAATTGGGATTGCAGTGGACACCTATTTTGCTTTTATGGTTAGTGGTTATAAGGGGGGGGGCATGTTTTGTGTTTTTTTTTTGTGTATGCTTGGTATTTTATGAAGATTTGCATAAAAATAACAAAATTTAAATAGTCATAGCACTTGGAAAGGCACTAGCCGCCCTGTAAGGGTTTATAGAAAATACTATGCACCATTTTAATCAGGAGATTCTGATTTTATATTTAATACTAGCTGACCCGGCAAACTTCGTAACGCCTCACAGTAAACACATGTTAACTTTAAGATTGGCCATGTTCTGAAGTCGAATAGAAATACGGCTTCATTGTGAAAGGCTATATATTCTGGGTCGCTGCATAGTGAATAACAATACTGAAACGATAAAACATATTAATATCATTCCCATAAAACAAATAAATCTGAGTGGATTAATTCACAATTTTCAAATACAATCCAAACCCAAACGAAACCTAACTGTAATACGGCTTTTATAGGAAAGATATGCAACAGCTGATTATTATAAGAAACGTAATAATATAAACATTGTAATTATCATATAAACACGTAACTTAAATCAGACAGAAAATAAAAATATAAATACATAATCCCCCAAAACCGAAACTATTAACGTGGTGAATAAAGCTGTTCATTTTTTACAGTACACATTTACTTCATAGTTTAACATTAATGAATGATTCAGATGGCATTGGATAGTAAAGCATACGGTATTGCTAATGGAAAGTAAACCAATCAGCTGTAGCTAAGAAATCAAATGTTTTCATTGTAGACAATTTGTAAACAAAACTTACTCTCCATAAGGTTAACATTAGAAATTTAAAACGCCATAAAATGGAAACTTATGGGGTTTTCCAAAATGTTTTTTCACTAAAACCTTCCCGGACACATATAGAGCAACTTCCTAAAATTTCATGGCGATTGGATGAGTAGTTTGGCAACGCATAAAGGACATACATACAGACAGACATACATTCAATTTTATATATAGAGATTTGTTTGTCTACTTAATCTGTTGTATCAGCTGTTCTTGTTTGATATGTTATGATTTGGTGTTTGTTAACTGTGGAAGTTTCTCAATTATTTAGAGAATAAAGTCTTCTTGGATTTTTTGTAAAATTGTGATTTATTAATGGGTAAACACATCCAACATGGTGTCAGGTGTGGGGTGGTGTTTTTCATGATTTTAATTTGTTAGGAAGATTGGTAGTAGTTGTTCTTTTAAAAGCATAGATGGACAAATTGGCTGCATATATCATATCTGCTCCTGAGCCATTTGATTTCACTAATCCAGGTGGTTGGGAAAAATATAAACAGTGTTTCTTAAAATTTTTAGATCGGCTTGGAGAAGAACAGGTAAATACTTGTTTGTATTTAATGGGGATAAGGTATATTCTCATTCAGTTTAAACTTTTAAACGAAGATTCAGCTAATTTTGAAAATAATAATAATGATGATGAGCTAATTTTGATAATAATGCAATCAAGAAATTTTATGAATATTTTACACCTATGTTGCTAATTTTGTGTTTGAGAGGGTAAAATTTAACAATAGAATACAAGGAGGAGCTTATTTGAGACTACATAGTAGTTGGTATTACAGATAAAATAAGCAAAAAATGCAGATAGATGTCGAACTTTCTCTTGACTCTGCAACGGCATTGGTTAAACAAACTGAAGAGGACCGTAAACAACAAGTTTCTTAAAATAGTTCTGGTTATAGTACAGTAGATCGTTGGTGGTAGAACTAAAACTTTAAATACAAATTTAGAAATGTGTCAATTTTGTAGTTTGCCTACTCATGACAGGTACAATTGAACAATTGTCCAGCACGAATTGCGCTCTGCCATCAATGTCGTATCAAAAGCCATTTATAGCATGCCTGTAGTAAGAAACCAGAAGAGGTAATCAGGTGGCTACAAAATCTTATGGTAAAATTGATAGACAATCGTTCCAAGTTAGGTAGTTGGAAGAACAGCTTGAAACTGACCACTGTGGTGGTGACACAAGAAATGGTTAGCCGGCAGAAATCCATTCTAGAAACTGTAATATTTGGTGTGTTAAAATCATGCTCAGGGGGCGAAAAATTAAATTCAAAATAGATACGGGAAGTGATTTAACTGCCGTTCCTGCTTGGTTATTTAATTAAAATATTGTTTTACACAAACCAACTAAGCTTCTCACCACTGCAGATTGGTCTAAGTTCTGGGTGTTTCTGTGGAAACACTCCAATACAAATCAAATTCTAATGTACAGCCGGTTTATTATATTGAGAACTTGGAAAGACCATTGATAGGTAAAAGAGCAATATCGGGATTAAGGCTACTAGTCATGTCAATAATGTTAATGAAAAGGGATCTGTACTTATCTGAGTTCGCCAAACTCTATCAGGGAAAAGGTAAAATCCCTGGTAGCTGTAAGATTAAACTAAAAGAAGATTCTAAACCAATCATCTCCAAGAAAAGTGCCTATACCACTGAGGGGACTAGTGAAGGAAAAGTTATCAGATGGAAGCTAATGGTATCATTTCAAAAGTTTCTGAGCAAACGAATTTATGCTCACCGATGGTGGTTGCTCCTAAGAAAAACTGTCATGGGAAAAAGGATATTAGACTGTGTATTGATTTACGAGGACTCAACTCCTGTGTCAAAAGAGAATATCCCATGCCTGATGTGTCATATATGGTTGGCCGTATCACAAATGCATAATATTTTTCCAAACTTGATGCGGAGTCAGGTTTTCATCAAATTGAGCTTGATGAGCATTCACTTTATTTGACAGCTTTCATTACTCTTTGTGGCAGGTATAGATAAGATTTGATTATTGAAATTACGACCATACCACAAGGTAGGTATTTTCAGCCGTGTATGATGATTGTGGCGCGATCTTGTAGTCTTATTACTAAGGCTGACATTTTATAGGTTACCCTTTGGTATTAATTCAGCTGTGGAACATTTCAAAATAAGGATGAACCAGATATTGAATGGATGTGACGGAGCGGTCTGCCTCATGGATGATGTTTAGATCTGTGGTATAACAAAACAAGAACATGATAAAAGACTAGACAGTCTTGTCTAAGATTAAGAACTATGGAATGACACTCAATAGGAAGAAAAATAAAATTTGTCGAACTGAAATCAAGTTTTTGGGACATCTCATAGGCAAGGATGGGGTTCGGATTCATCCAAGTAAAGTGGATGCTATTTTAAGGTTGAATTCTCCTAGAAATCTTAAAGAGTTGCAATCTTTGTTGGGTATGGTTAATGTGCATGTGAGATCAGCTGATTATTACAACTGTTTATTGTTTTTGTTTGTGTTCTGAAGATAATTGTTGTTTGAACTGTCTATAATGGTTAAGGTGATAAAAAATGTGATTTGTTTTTAATGTAGGTGTTGGGGAGTTAATATTAAATTTTAATCAGAGGTGAAATATCTGTAGGAAAGGACCAGTCGCTGGCATCTCACTTCAAGTCCTTGGTGTTGTAATTTTCTTCTCTTTTGATGTTCGCACGCAAAGTCTTTTAATAGTTGTGGCCACTTCGAAGGTATGCGGAAGTCGCGATAGCGCACATGACACTAGCTTCTTGATTAGGGTTTTATAGTTTAATGAATGCAAATAAAATAATACTTGAACTTTGTTAAATTAAAAGAGACTGGACACTAGTTAAAATATAGAATGTAGGATAAAACAAATAAAACGTTTACTTGAGGTAATGAGGAATAAATGAGGTGGCCGGTACTAAGACCATACGTGGGCCGTGGACTTGGACAGAGTGGCTACTCGACCAGGTAGCTGCCTATCGATCGTGAGCGATAAGAAACAGTAAATAATAGGTCATCAAAACAATGATGTCTGGAGATAAGTGGACATGAATTCTGTGGCTGTAGTGTTTGGCATTACCTACAGTTTTTAAAATAAAATAAATGTTCTTCTGTCTTATTAAACAAAATACTTAAATTAAAGTTCAGAGCTCCTTTTCCTGAATACTAAATATACAGGGGGCCTTGAATCCCCAAGGATTCAACAAAAAAAACAAAAGTTTACATTTTACACAAATAAATCTCTTTTGTTCAAAATACTATTTACAAGTCTTGAATTTCATCCTGAATTAGTCTGGATGAACTGGTAATGGAAAAACTTTATGAACTGGTCGAGTTAAGATTCCTTGTTGAGTTCTCAAGTGAACTACTCGTACTACTTTATCTCTTCCAGGAGAAACACCAATAATCCTAGCCAAGGACCAAGAGAGAGGAGAAGTCGGCTGATGGACTAAGACGATGCGAAGATTGTCGTTTTGTTCGTTCCATTTCCCACGTTGCTGAAGGGTATGAATGTATTCTAAATGCCACCTCTTCCAGAGGCGCTGATTAAGGCTTTAACCAAATGCCATTGCTTGAGACGGTTATCAGGAATGTCTTGAAGATTTTCTTCAGGAACAGCGACAAGTGGGGCTCCAATCAAGAAATGATCTGGGGTTAGCGGAGTAAGGTCTGAAGGATCGTTAGACATTGGTGAAAGAGGTCTTGAGTTCAATATTGCCTCCACTTGAGTAGTTAAGAGTCGTGAACTCAGAAAGAGTTAAGACATGTTCACCAATGACACGCAGAGGTGATGCTTTGCACTCTTAATGGCTCCTTCCCAGAGGCCCCCTTGGTGAGGAGCAGCTGGAGGATTGAAATGGAAAGTGATACCTTGGTTCGATGAAAAGTGAAGAATAGATATTCGACCAGTTGACGTAAAAATAGCTTGAAAAGCTTTATTAGCCGCTACAAAATTAGTTCCGCAGTCAGAAAATATATTCCTGCAGAGGCCACGTCTTGACCCAAAACGGGTTAGGGCAGCAATAAAGGTATTAGTGGATAAATCAGTAGCCACCTCAATGTGAACGGCTTTTGTTACTAGACATACGAATATGCAGATATACGCTTTTGTCAAGCGTATGGAGCGTAGATCATGTACTTTTATATTGAAAGGACCACCATAGTCCAACCCTGTATTGAGAAACGGACGAGAAGGCGTCACACGTGCTTTCGGTAAGTCACCCATCATTGGAATTTTGTTATGTGGTTTGTGTCTGAAGCAAACTAGACACTGAAATATACGAGAGCGTATTACACTTCGGGCAGAGAGGATCCAAACGCTTTGAGCAAGTAGCAATTGAGTTAGTTGAGGCCCTGAATGTAAATATTTCTTATGATAAAAATCAATTAGAATATTTACCACGTGGTGTTTCTTTAGCAAAATTACAGGATGTTTGATGTCTTCTGGGAGTTGAGAGGCATTCCATCGTCCACCAACACGAAGTATGCCTTGGTTGTCGTTGAAGGGATGAAGACGTCGAAGTGATGATGAAGTGGTTTTCGATGTGTCGTTTTTCAATGACGCAATGTCATCTCCAAAAACTGTTTCTTGAACCTTTTTGAAAATCGTCAATTGGCTCTTAGCTAATTCAGCAGAAGTCAGAGGGCCTGAGCACTTTGTCGAGTGCTGGAGGTTGTAGATGAAACGTAAGATGTAACCCATCACTCTTATAAGCTTGCTAAAGTGGGAGAATCTAGAGAGGAGTTCCCAATTTTGAGAGTTTTTAGTCTTAGAGATTAGAGAAGTGGACAATTGAGGTTTGGTTTCTCCTGTCTCTGTGATATCTACAGGACTAAAGTGTGATGATGGCCAGGATTCACTAGACTGTTGCAGCCATGAGGGTCCAAACCACCAAAGTTCATGGTTAGACAGTTCTGATGGGAGTATACCACGTGATGCACAGTCAGCAGGATTATATTCGCCAGCAATGTGTAGGTACTAATCTTTGCACCTGAGCAACCCTGTTTCCAACAAAGGTCTTAAGTCGGTGGGGTGGTGTCTGCAACCAAGTCAGGGTAATAGTAGAGTCACACCAGAGGGACATGGATGTATGCTTTAATTTTCCTTGGAAAATATCAACCACGTAGGCTACTATTTGGGCAAGAAGATGAGCAGCACATAATTCCAAGCGTGGAACAGTAAGTTTCTTTGGAGCAACCCTGGTCTTTGATAAAAGCTGCCTAATAACCACAGACCCCATCACTGAGTTCACAACACAAGTAAACAACTGCAGCATAACCATTCTCAGAGGCATCTGAAAAGCCATGTAAGGCAGAACTGCATGACAAAGACACTTAAAGCGCTCGAGGGATTGAAATAGCCTGCAGGCTGTCTGAAGAGGCAGTAAAACGTTGCCACATTTCAAGGAGAGAATTAGGAAGGGTTTGATCCCAATCCAATCCTCTGATCCATAGGAGTTGCATGAAACGTTTTGCTCACATCACAATCGGAGAGAGAAACCCACAGGGGTCATAGATTTGTGCGATCACACTAAGTACCTGCCGCTTTGTCTTTGAGTTTTGGGAGAAATTAAGGTCGTAAGTTAAACAATCAGTAACTGGAGACCAGTGTATACCTAGAATGGTGTGATGAGGTTGTGAATTGTTTTGAAGTAATACTGGAGTCTCTCGATGACCATCTGGAAGATCTAGAAGAAGTCAACTTGAGTTGGATGTCCATTTCCTTAACTCAAAGCCCCCACGTGCTAATAGGGAGATAAGTTGACTTTGGAGTTTTAAGGCCTCCTCTTCGATATCTCCACCAGAAATCACGTCGTTGACGAAGGTTTGAGTGCGTAGAATCTCTGCAGCTTCAGGAAACAAATCACCTTCATCAGTGGCAAGTTGATGCAAAGTTCTTATTGCGAGGAATGGTGAACAATTGACTCCATAAGTTACTGTGATGAGTTTGAAGGTTGAGGGCGGTTGATCATAATGAGTGTGCCACAGGATGTACTGGTAGCTCTGGTCCTCAGCATGAACTCGGACTTGTCTGTTCATCTACTTTTATCACAGAAGAAAACTACATTATGCGTTCTAAACTTAAGTAATAAGTCACAAACGTTGGTTTGCATTTTCCTTCCAGTAAGCAAAATAACGTTGAGGGATAAACCATTGGAAGTTTTAGCACTGGCATCAAACACTGTACGTAGCTTAGTGGTACTGCTTGATTCTTTAACGACGCCATGATGAGGTAAATAGTAATGTGGAGAGGATATGTCAACAGAGAGAACAAGTTGCATGTGTCCTGAGGACAAATAATCAGACATGAAATCAGAATATAGAGATTTAAACAATGGTTGAGCTTTAAATTTTTTCTCAAGCGAATGTAGTCTTTTCTCAGCAATTGAGATAGAGTTTCCAAGAGCAGGGTGTTCATACTTGAACGGTAGTCGGACACAATATCTGCCATATTGGTCCCGAGAATGAGTGGCGAGAAAGTGTTCCTCACACATTTTATCTTCTTCAGATTGCTTTGATGCAACCGGAGACTCCTCCTGATGCCAAAATCGTTGAAGAGAGTTATGAAGTTCCATGTCAGTGACAGCTAAAAGCATGGTTGATATATGAGAGCTGAAATCGTCATCAACCTGAATTGCGCAGGGCGCATAACCCATTACCAATAATCCAAAGTGTGAGCCTATTAAACTTGGTAGGTTGGGGCCGAGGTTATGAACTGCTTGAGTTAGTATGAGAGGGAAAAGTAATCCACCTAAAAGAACGTTAATTCCACCAGGTAAATGGAATGTAGGATCAGCTTAAACATAAGGACGTACCAAGTCTAGAACATCAGGGGCTATTGGTACGTGGGGTAGATCAACACATATTTTATCGAGGATCAAAAAATCTTTGTCAGTAGAGATAACCTTACCATTCAATGTCTCAATCTTCAGAGAAGTGACACCTTTGCTACGAGTGGGCATTTGAGAGAGTCCTACTACGCTAGGAGCACTTTTTGTACGTGGTACACACAATAATTGAGCAGCATGTTCAGTGAGGAAACATGACTGACTACCAGAGTCAGCGAGAGCACGGAATACATGGCTGATACCGTTTGAAGAAGTCAGTTTTACCAGCAAGGTGCCCAGCAAAACAGTTGAGGGATGTTGTGTTTTGCATCTTTCTTGACTGGTTAGAGATGCCGAGACTTGAAGAGGTGATTTTTCTTGATACGCTGGGGCAGATTCCAGAGTAGAAGTCCGAGGAGTAGCCTGGTCAGAAGGCTGACTAGATTTACTACAATGTATGATGATTTTGATGGCATGAGTAACAGCTTGACTTGGATTTACATTTACCCAGTCGATGATTTTCTAAACATGATGTACACCGCTTACTCTCCTTTACAACCTGGTAACGTGACTTAGGATCTTTACCCTTAAAGACAGGGCAAGTATAAACCTTATGATCATTTTCATTACATACAAAACATTGAGGATGATTAGAATGAGACTTATTTTGCTCTCCAGAATTATATGTCAGCAAAGACACCTTGTTACCTACTGTAGATTTTTTAAACCTAGAATTATTGTGTGATGTGTCAAAAGATGACTTCACATTAGGACTGCTATGAAGGTTTGCTTCTTCAATTTGATTGCATTCCTGTTGAGAAACTGAATCAATTCAGTCACATCAGGCAAGGCTGAGTTACTACCATGACTATATCATCAGAGTTATTTATAGTACGAAAAAGTTCAAACCGTTTCCTCCAATTGTTATCCATTTTCCTCAAAAGTATGGCAGATAAAAGAGGATTATTTTTAGTGGAAATTTCACTATTAAACCTTTAAGAACTTGAGTGTTTTCATTGTATAAATTTACAAATTTTCTCATTCGTTTTGGTGTGTGATTTACAATGGGTAAGTCAAGGATTTGATTTAAGTGCATAGTAACTAATCGTCTAGGTAAGTGATACCGTTCTCTTAACAACTCATAGGCTACAGTGTAGTTTACATCAGAAATAGGTAGGGATTTAATTATATTCAATGGTTCTCCAGAGATAATGCTCAGTAAATACTGAAATTTCACAACATCAGACAAAGATGAGTTTTTGTGAATGCTAGAATTAAATAAATTAATAAAAGACACCCACTCTAGTGATTCACCACTAAAATGCTTAAGTTCAAGCTTAGGTAAGCGAACAACCGAAGGTTGTTGAATTGGAGACTTGTCGCTCTTATTTTTTGAGGTTTTAATTTAACTTTCTATGTTGGCAACATTTGCATTAATATAATCAATTAATTCATCAATAGTATTTAGAGGAGCATAATTAGGCTTAAAGTTAGGATCATCTGCCAATTCAAGTTCATGATATTTATATAAGGCCTCCAAGAATTCCTGTCGAAGCTTATTTACAGACTTAGAACAGACCAAAAACCTTTGTTGAATGTCCTTATCTGACACCTTTTTTTTTGTCAAATCATAAATCATCTGAATTTGAGAAAAGGCATTTTCCTTTTTTGCCTTAACAACAGCAAGGGATATAGCCATTTTCAAAATTATTCTACAGGATAACACTTCAATAAAGTTGCCAGAATTTAATTACTGGTTGTAAGTCTTATATTTCATCAATTCCAGACACAAGTTATGTGTTGTCAACTTATGATGTAAACTTATTAATAAGAAATGAATATTGCTGTTTTCCAGTGAGATTTTAATGGTAGAGTCTTGATTCAATCTCTATATATAAAATTGAATGTATGTCTGTCTGTATGTATGTCCTTTATGCGTTGCCAAACTACTCATCCAATCGCCATGAAATTTTAGGAAGTTGCTCTATATGTGTCCGGGAAGGTTTTAGTGAAAAAACATTTTGGAAAACCCCATAAGTTTCCATTTTATGGCGTTTTAAATTTCTAATGTTAACCTTATGGAGAGTAAGTTTGTTTACAAATTGTCTAAAATGAAAACATTTGATTTCTTAGCTACAGCTGATTGGTTTACTTTCCATTAGCAATACCGCATGCTTTACTATCCAATGCATCTGAATCATTCATTAATGTTAAACTATGTAGTAAATGTGTACTGTAAAAAATGAACAGCTTTATTCACCACGTTAATAGTTAACGATTTTGGGGGATTATGTATTTATATTTTTATTTTCTGTCTGATTAAAGTCACGTGTTTATATGATAATTACAATGTTTATATTATTACGTTTATTATAATAATCAGCTGTTGTATATCTTTCCTATAAAAGCCGTATTACAGTTAGAGTTCGTTTGGGTTTGGATTGGATTTGAAAATTGTGAATTAATCCACTCAGATTTATTTGTTTTATGGGAATGATATTAATATGTTTTATCGTTTCAGTATTGTTATTCACTATGCCGCGACCCAGAATATATAACCTTTCACAATGAAGCCGTATTTCTATTCGACTTCAGAACATGGACAATCTTAAAGTTAACATGTGTTTACTACTGTGAGGCGTTACGAAGTTCGCCGAATCAGCTAGTAAAATTATAAAATAAGCAGGCATATGCTGGTAGAAGAATATGAGAAGTAGTCCACAGTAACAAATTATTTTAATGAATTTTCATTAATTTGTTAATAAATCAACTAATATTTGCTGTATAAATTCTTGAGGTTCACTTCATAAATTTTAATCAAATCAAAAACTTTCTTCTGACCTATTTAATTAATTTTTCTATAAGAGATAATTCTATAGTTCAGATATAATAGTATTATAACTATCAGAAATAATTATATTTTATTTATCAACATAGAAAAGTTGAGAATGTGATAAATGTTCTTCACAAATTTAATTAAATAAAGGTTCTTTTATTTGTCCAGCCTCAATAGTAAAATACTGTAATGCCAAACTAGCCACTGCCACTTAGAAAGTGAAAGTGCATTGGTAAAATGTAAGCAATAAAATGACAGTTCATGATCAGCTGATCGGAGCAGAAGTGTTTGCCGATACGGCTGCAATACAGCGCTATTGCAAGATGCGGAGTGTATTGGAACTAATATTTCATGTATTGTTGACTGATAATATTGTTGTGACAATGTGATTGGCTTAGCCGTGACAGGTTATGTGCGCGCATGCGCAAGAGTGAATGATCAACATACGAACATGAATATGACAAGAGTTCAAGCTCAAGAGCAGATTAACCTTTAGCGTTCACACCCCCCTAAAGAGTTGCACAAAGTTCACACAGGGGTCCCACAGACCCCAGTTGTTTTTTTTAATAGGGCCTACCAACGTGTATTTGATTTATTAGCCATTATCAGTGTTTTTAGACTTAGTACTTTATTAGTAAAGCAATCTAACCCATTATAATTAGTTAAAATATTTTAAAATTATTTTAGTGGCTGTTTTTGAGATGCATGTACTTTGATTAACAAAAAACACAAGCATTTTTTATTTTTTTTAAAATTATATTTCAACGCATAAATTGTAAACTCTACATATTGTTTTATACACATTTAAGGTTATATTAATTAATGATATAACTAACTTACCAAAAAAAATCATATTTAAATAAAAAAACTTTTTTGTTTTTTTTTACAAATTATAAAATATCAAATCTACATAAAATTGTTTTTATAAATATATACACATTTGGTGTATTCTTTATTAAAAAAAAATTTTTTTCAACTTTGTAAAAACATATATAAAATACAAAATTACTACTTTTGTGATTTAAATCAGTGCACACTCACAGAGCTATGAAAATTTGCATAAACAACCATATATATGTAAGAAACATATCCCCAAAGTCTTAAATACCAAACCTTACCAGAAGTTCTTAAAATGGTGCTTAAGAACTTTTCTTAAAATCAGTGCCACCGTGTGCCACCGAACCAACAAAGCTATGAAAATTTGCATAAATAACCATTACATTACACTACATTACACAAAGGGGCGGAACAGAGTTCCTATAGCACGTCAGCCATGTGGCTTTTTGTGCACCCCTGTTGATTTAATGTTTCACGGACCTTCCAAGTTTAAAAACCTGACAAACTGCCGTAGTCTACCCACTAGCTCCTCCCGGGGAAGGTGACGACCCCTCTCCATGACGCCGAGAGTGGCTGCTCTCACCCCGGCAAGCTCGGTGCAGTCATACAGCAGATGATCAGCAGTCTCCTCGGACTGCCCACACTTCCTGCAGATTGGATCTCCGGGGAAGAGTCCCATTCGAGCAAGATGTTTCCTCATATGTCCATGTCCCGTGATGAGACCTACAATGAGTCTGAGTTCGGACTACCTAACTGTAGAAGATCCTCAGCGATTCTTGAAGAGGGAGAGCTGAGAGACAGTTTACTTACTCTCAGTAAAGCTCCGCCCATCTCCTTGACACTCACGTGCCCACGTGTTGATCTCACGAACACATCCAGATGCCGCAGAATTTGTACCCCATGATCAAAGCGCCATCGTTCGCCAGACGATCAGCTATTTCATTGCCCATAATACCTGAGTGTCCTGGGACCCAGCAAAGGGTAACGTTGTTGTGACTGCCAAGAGAAGACACCGCGTTGCAGCATTCCCACACTAACTTGGAGTTGGAGTATTAAAATCAGTGCTACCGACCTCACAGAGCTATGAAAATTTGCATAAACAACCATATATATGTAAGGAACATATCCCCAAAGTCTTAAATACCAAACCTTACCAGAAGTTCTTAAAATGGTGCTTAAGAACTTTTCTTAAAATCAGTGCCACCGTGTGCCACCGAACTCACAGAGCTATGAAAATTTGCATAAACAACCATATATATGTAAGGAACATATCCCCATAGTCTTAAACATTAATCTTTACAGGAAGTTCTTAAAATGGTGCTGATTTTAAGAAAAGTTCTTAAGCACCATACATACATGGGCCGTAGACTTGGACAGAGTGGCTACTCGACCAGGTAGCCTATCGGTCGTGAGCGATAAGAAACAGTAAATAATAGGACATCGAAACAATGATATCTGGATATAAGTGGACATGAATTCTGTGGCTGTAGTGTTTGGCATTACCTACAGTTTTTAAAATAAAATAAATGTTCTTCTGTCTTATTAAACAAAATACTTAAATTAAAGTTCAGAGCTCCTTTTCCTAAATACTAAACAGTAGGAATAAAGTATTATTTGATGCATAATTTAAAGGAGTGTATGATTTAACTACAAGCTATTTCGGCAACATAACATTTTTGATCATGACAGCTACCAGTACTAGGTTTTCAGATTTGATTGAGCAGTATGACGGAAGTGGAGATTTTAGTGAGTGGCCGGAAAAGTTGGAATTGGTTTGTAAACTACAAAAAGTTAAAGACTTGCAAACGGTCCTTCATTTATTTCTGTCTGATATTTTCCGATAGCTATCGGCTATCGGAAAATATCAAAAGTGACTATGGAGCTCTCACCAATGCGTTACAACTGTTTGTTGTTGTTGTTATTGTTGTCTGTTGTTGTTGTGATTGTATACTGTAGCGTTGCTACAGGCCTTTTCAGCAGACAGCTTTCAAGCTTACACAGAGTTTACTGGTAGACGTCTGCTCCCTGGTGAGTTACTAGATGTTTATGCTTCCGATCTAAAGAGGTTGGCTAGATTAGTAGATCCTTTTGTATCAGATGAATGGATTAAGAGCGCACTAGTACATGGGCTGCCAGTGAATATACAAAACTAATTGAAAGCTGCTTGTGTTGTCTTCAAAGTATGGGGTTGTCAGATGTAACGGTGGGAGCTAGGAGTCTTTTGGGCAGTGAGTTGAATTTTGGAGCAGTTGCACACACAAACTCGAATGATTTTAAACTTAATAAACAGGGACGAAATAAATGTTTGAAATTCTTTATTTGTAACAAGGAGGATCATTCAGCACGCTCGTGTCCCTCCCAAAAACGTTACCGGTGTGGGGAAATAGGACACTATGCCACAACATGTTCAAAGGGCTCCAAAACACGTATAAATAGGGCTAACTTATGTTGTGCAGGTAGCCCAAATTTGTCAGGGTGTCTTCCTATACTGACAGTAAGTGTTTTGGGTGTTAAATATTGTGCCTTGTTGGACTCAGGTTGTTCAAGGAGTATTGTACCTAATTTGGTAAAGTATGGGGTAGGATTGAAACCAGTTAGCCAAAGGATTATAATGATCAATGGAGACTCAGTTGATTGTAACTTGTCATGTGATATACAAGTTTCGATTAGAGGTGTTCGGCTAAATTTGAGCTGTTTGGTTGCTAGAGTCCTGCCAAAGTATCAGATGCTTTTAGCGATGGATGTAGTGTCCGCAATGGGAAGAGTTAGTATTAGTGGAGATGGTGTTGTTAAGTTCAACGACATGGGCATCGGAGCAGTGGCTGAGGCTGAGAAGGAGTTGTGCGTGGAAAATATCTCGGAGAATGGTGGTAGCAAGGAGATTGTTATTAATGAATGTGACTTTAATGCAAAGTTTGTTGATGGAAAATGGATTGTTGAATGGAATTGGAAATATGGAGAATACGCCATGGAGAATATGGAAATATACATCTTATATGGAGGCGACATGTTGACCATGTTCATTCTTCAAGATTCGAGGGGGAAGATTGATACATATTTCCCAATTTACAGTCATACGTTTATTTCCTCTTACAATCAAAAGTTTAATATTACTGTTGTTCAATTTCATGTTATTGTTTACATACAGTTCTTTCATAATAAAATGGTGATTTTGTAGATAAATAATATTTTTGTGTTATTTCTTTTAGATTTAGCATATATATATATAACAATTTTATCGACTATTGTTTTTGGACTCTGGGCACCTAAGGAAGAAAAAATAATATGGTCCCGGGCTTAAATCTTGCCATGAGACCTACGGTAATAGCTTCTTCCCTATGGGAAATTTGCTAATAAATGCCCAGCTTTATTATTTAGCATTACTTGACAATTGAACCTTTATTATAATTAGATATACGTTAAAATAACTTTTTAATATACTGTAGTATGATTTCGAGATGGGTTTAAAATCAATGCCCAGTACAAACAAAAATATATTGATTTGACAGCTGTTTGTTTTTATTTCTATTAAATCTTTAAACTACAAAGACAGCCGATTATTACCAGTAGCTGGTTCATTGATAATTGAAAGCAAAATGCGACCAATATCGCGTAAGAAGTGGGTTTTTAAATGCTCGTGATTTACTTTTTAAGGGGTGGCAAACAATTTCAAGCATTGAAAAACCTTCTCTGAAATGTAGAGAATGCATGAAATAAGTTTCATTGTTATCCGTTTTCCTGTTTTTTCGGAGAAGACGGCGTAAAATGCCTCCTGGAGCATCACAGACAAACAGACATAAATTGAGATAAGACTTGTTGCGGCTTCTCTAACGAAACTTAAAAATGAATAACTCTGAGCAATGTACCGACAAACTCTAATTTTATTTATATAGATTTTTAACAATAATCTATAAAATTAACAAAATCTTAGTTTTAGTCTCCTTGAAGGAGACCATTTCTACGTAAAACATTTAATTTTTCTGGGATTCATTTTCTTCCTTTTTTATTATTTTATCAAGTCAGTCTACTGTTATCTATTTTTGTCTACTGTGCCCTATAAAAATATTTTTATTTACTTCCCTGTATGAAATAGGTTAGATCATGGATATGTCTAGAAGGAATGTTTTCAATTCAAACAGCTGTTTTTATTATTTTATGTTACAAATTCAATACAATATATCTGGTAGTTTCTATGGAAACCTGTTACATGTTTTCCATCTTAAAAATCGCCAACACCCCCCAGAGCTAAGACATATTCATGTCAAAATGTTCTGGAGTGAAGTGTTTTACATGAAGTGAATTTCATGAAAACTGAGTTTGGGAAAACTCAGCTGCATGAAGTTGAGCTGATAATCATAGACTGTGAGTGAGTTACAGACATACATGAAAAATAATTACCAACCAACCAAGCTTTTAAATATCCAATCTTGAAGTAGGTCAGAGGAATATTATTTAATTTAATTCTGGTAAAATATGGGCACTAAAAAATAATTTTTTTTTGAAAATATAAACACAACAACCTAATCCAGCTTTCTACATCTTTCCTTCATTTTATTATGATTTTACTATTTGTGGGAATATATTACATATGTACGACTTTAATAATGTTCTTATCTTTTTCATGTGTTTTCTACGGCAGTATGAAATTATTTTCAGTAGGAAATTACTTGTTTACAAATTATTTCTTTAGCAAAGTATTTCAGTAAAATGAGAAATCGCAAATGAATTGAATTCTCATTTAAAAAATTTAAATGAACTCATCTCTATAAAGGATAATAAATAAACACACAGATTCAAAGGAGGACCAGATAATCACCAAGGACAGTTTATCTATCAAGTGGGCCAATAGCAGCATAAAGACCTTCAGTCACCAACTGTCACTAGAATGAAGATTTCACTTCCTGGACAGAGAGGAAACCTCTACTATTCTGCATTTACTGGTGAGACACATATAGTACAACTTTTTTTACTAACGTTGCTATATATTGTTCTTATAGAAATGTATAAAAGGAGAATATACTATTATGGTATAGCAAACAGGATAGTCAGAAAATTTAAATTGCTTTGATGACGATTTGTTTTAATTATTACTGTTCTTTCTGTAAATATAAGTTGTGATTTGTAACTGTACAAAAATCTTCAACAATAAAGGGTACATTTGTATGAACTCGTAATCAATAGAAAAATAATGAAGTAAGAACAGCATTGTACAGTTTTGTTGGTCAAAACTTATTTTTCATTAGTGTTTTGTGGGAGGGGCGATACATAACACATATCCAAAGAACAGTTGCAATGATTGGTTTGAGATTTAAAATGTACGTTCTATTATGTAAATGTAATTCATATTGATAAATGCCAAAATGTAATTCATATTACAAAGAGAGTTTAAAAATAGAAATTATTCCCATAGTAACTCTAGCGAATTCCCCAGCAACAGAAGGAGCTCAAGTTTAAAATTGACTGAAATTTAGTAATAAATATAAGCAGATAATGTAATATAAACAAACATAGACATATTATATATTATATTTATAAAAAAACATGGGTATAAATGCATCTTTCATCGCTAGCGTTAGTTATGATATGCATCACTTGAATGTTGATCATGGCAGCTAGCCTGCATATACTCTTTCCCATGTTAATCTTATGGAGAGTAGGCAAATAATATTCATATTTATTGACATATAATGATAAAACTTGTTATGTATTAGCGAATTTCCCATAGGGAAGAAGCTATTACCGTAGGTCTCATGGCGAGACTTAAGCCCGGGACCATGTTATTTTTTCTTCTTTAGGTGCCCAGAGTCCAAAAACAATAGTCGTTAAATTTTTTATATATATATATATATATATATGTATATATATATATGTGTCTGTGAACACGATAACTCTCGTAAAAATGGTCCGATTGAGACCAAATTTGGTAGAAACGTGTATTCCTACAAATGCTCGGACGAGTTCGTTAACCAGACATATCGGTCAATGGGAACGGGTAGTTTGGGGGGGTTTTGTACCCCAAAATGGGGTTTTTTGCATTTTTCACATGTAATTTTTAGAAATTTTGAATTTTATATTTCACCATTGGAATCAGCTTAAAAAATTACACAATTAAGTGTCTTAAAGTTTTTCTCTATCTCCAATGGTTACCGAGCTATTAAAAAATCTAAACACAGTACGTTGTATTGTGAGGCTCCAATGTTAATCTTATGGAGGATAGGGAAAATTAATATTACCCATATTAATCAATTTTTTTGGATAAAACTTGATATTTAGCTTCATGTGGTTGAGGTCTATCCATTTATGCTTAAAAATCATAGTTTATGTGTTTATCATGGCAGCAAACCTGCATACTCTTTTCCCATGTTAATCTTATGGAGAATAGGCAAACTCCTTAATTTATGGACAGATGTTGATGAAAGTTGGTATAAATATTAAGATAAAAATTATTTATGGTAGAAATTACTACTTTCAGTGTTCCTCACATCAGCTAACCTGCAC
>CM041791.1:95713987-95762433 GCA_023375725.1 Nephotettix cincticeps | reverse complement strand
AACGACTATTGTTTTTGGACTCTGGGAACCTAAAGAAGAAAAAATAACATGGTCCCGGGCTTAAGTCTTACCATGAGACCTACAGTAATAGACCTTGGCCAGAAGATTAAAAGAAACACAAGTTAAGCTACAAAATTACTATTGTATTCATTAGAAAATATAAAAATGAATGTATGTATGTATATGTTTTTTATGCGTTTCCAAACTACTCATCCAATCGTCATGAAATTTTAGAAAGTTGATCTATGTGTCCAGGGAGGTTTTAGCGAAAATATTTTTTTTTTAGAACTTCATAAGTTTCCGTTTTATGGTGTTTTAAATGTCTAATGTTAACCTTATAGGAAGTAAGTTTGTTTACGAATTTTCTACAATAATATTGCAGCTAATCTATCAGTTTATCTATGTATATTACTTTATCATTGAATTTACAACTTAAGGCTAGTGGCTAGTGTCAACAATTCATTACTTAATAACATCTTTTACAATCACGGAACACACATATTAACAGCAGTTTTCACTTGTTATTAAGCTGTGTTATGATAGACAATAAATAAATAGAAATACAATACAAATAGTCATTTGATTTCGCTACAGCTGTTTGGTTTACTTTCCATTAGCAATATCATAGATGATAGCAGAACTTATATTTATAAACAATGACAATATGCTTTACTGTCCAATGCCATCTAAATCATTCGTTAATGTAAATTCATGAAGTAAATATGTGCTGTACAAAATGAACAGCTTTATTCACCACGTTAATAGTTTACGGTTTTGGGGATTTTGTATTTTTTATTTTCTGTCTGATTAAAAGTCACGTGTTTATATGTTGGCCAAATATTAAATAATTACAATGCTTATACATATTACGTTTATTATAATAATCAGCTTTCAAATTTCAACAATGGAATAATGAATGAAATTTCAATGTCAAAGTAATGAGTTCAAAGTCATCAGAGGGTGTGTATCATGAGTCCTCTTACAGAAGATTCAATAGTTGAATCCATTGGCGCACTTAGAAAATAATTATGGAGGGGCTGGCCGGGAGTCTCTGGGCTCCTTTGGCTAACCAATGGAAAAATCTTTTGAGAATCCTTGAAAAGGGTATTTTCAGGCTTTAATTAAGTTAATTTTAGCTCTTTAAATGGAAGTTTTAAGTAGAGTCCACACGAATGAAGGATAAACCAACAAACTATACTACTGGAACGTGCGCTGTGCCACTAAAATGGTCAAAATCCGGGTTTGCGTCTGGAGTATTCAGACACTGTAAGTGGGCAACTGCACGCTCGCGGCAGGCATTACACCATTGCATTATAGGAACAATCATACACTGTATTGCTGTTAAGGTTCACTAAACAATTCTTGGCACCATATATTGTTGCTACAGCTGTAACCTTGAATCTATTTTTAGTTAGACATTTTAATTAAATAATGGTGGTGTGATATGGGTTAAAATTAAATTAGTAACAGAAGACATTTTAGATAAAGAGTTTATTTATGGCATTTCCTCTTCTACTGTTTTGCCAGTTGTCAAATTATTGTTTGTTTTATCATCTGTTCTTATAAATAATGAATCTTTTATTTGTTTCTCTGATCTAATTATTAAATGATGTTGTTGTTCAATTACGGTGATTATTCCTTTTATAATTTTATTTCATAGATAAGTGGTCATACATAATAATGGCAACGACGGAGGTGAGTAAACACACACATACTTCTACCAATAATTAAGTCATATTCGAACCTTTTGATGAGAAATTTGAATTTACTTAGAAAGGCTGGAAATTGCATTCATACTCATAACATTTCTGAGGATAAAAAGAAGATAACACTTCTTCATTGCATCAATGTTGAACCATATAGCAGACTTAGGGATATATTGCACCCCATTTCACCCTTGACTAAGTCATACACTGAACTTGTAGAAACCTTGAATACACATCTGTCACCTAAACCTAATGAAGTCTCAGAAGCTTTTAAATTTCACTCTAGCATCAACATGAAAGTGAAAATATCCTTGACTTCTCAAGGGATATCATAAAACTGTCTAAGTTTTGTAATTTTGGTACATTTCTTACAAAAGCATTACGTAATCAGTTTATTCTCGGTCTCGAGGATGACAAAATACAAACTAAATTGATTTCCTTGAGTGACGAAAAATTAACTTTTGAAAAGGCATTAGAGGTGGCTCAAGTCATTGAAAAGGCCCAAAATGATGCCTTAGCCATTCAGTCTAGAGTGAAATATATAAGTTCATACAACAAAGTAAATTTGAGCACTGTGCAATGCGCTCAAAGGAACAAAGCAAGTAGTGGTACAACACAATGTTTTCGTTGTGGGGAGGTACATGATTCCCCGTTTGACTGCAAACTGCAAACACAGAAATACAGTTTGTAATTACTGTCATAAAACCGGCCACTTATCAAAGGTTGGTCTCAGTAATCCAAATGCATCTTTCAAATTACCAGCAAGGAAAAGTTTTAGAAAAGATGGCATTGTGCCACGTAATATAAAACAGAGTTTCCAGAGGAAACTGATTCCTGATGTTTCAAACCTGTTAGCCAAATTAACGTATAACGTGATGCATTTGTAAGGAATTAGAATGTAATTGATATCTGCTCGATGAATGTACCGGGTGACAAATTTGGAAAGATAATGATAAACGTCAGAATAAATGGTAAACCAATTACATTCGAACTAGATACAGGAGCAGGCGTATCCTTGATGTCGAGTATCAATTTTAACAAATATTATCCTAACCACAGGCCCTTGATGAAACCAGATATAATTCTAAGGGATTTCAACAAAAAGCAATTCATTCCTCTGGGGAAAACTATAGTTCAGGTTTCTTACAATAACCAAGTTAACCAAACCAATAATAATAACCAATAACCAAAGCCTCAGTCAGACTTTGGATACTAACCCTAAACTACAAGCGATATTAACAGAGTTCAAACAATCTTTGAGCCTGAAATCAGACTCTTCAGGGGGGGGGGGAGAAGCTCATCTTCATTTGAAACCAAACACGACTCCAGTTTTCAAAAAAGCTCGACCATTACCCTATGCTTTGTTACAAAAAGTTAGTGCTGAAATCGATAGGTTGGAAAGTGAAGGTATAATTACAAAGGTCAAAAAAGCTCGTGGGCCACTCCAGTTGTGCCTGTGATAAAGGCTAATGGGAACATAAGTTTATGTGGGGATTACAAGGTCACTCTGAATCCACACTTGATCATTCCCGAATATAATATGCCTCGCATAGATGACAATTTGGCGAGAATGGGCAACTCTTCTAAATTTACTAAAATAGATATTTCTGAGGATTAGCTTCAAATGCCAGTCAAAGAAGAATTCAGGAAGCTATTGACTATCAATACTCACAAAGGTAATGTGGTAACAAGATGAATCGTCTTCCATTTGGAATAGCCAGCGCTCCGGCTATTTGGCAATCTGCGATGGAGAACATCCTTCAGGGAATCGAAGGGGTTGACGTATTTTTTGATGATGTCAAAATAACAGGCCCAAATGATGAAGAACACTTTAAACGCATGCGTGCAGTTCTTGGTCGGTTTAAAGAGAATGATTTACACATTATTATTAATAAATCACAATTTCTTGTACCTGAAGTTGATTTTCTTGGTTATCATGTATCCTACAAGGGGATAAGTAAGAGCAAGCATATTAGAGAAGCTCAAAAGGCCCAGTAACTTGCAAGAAGTTAGGCAAATCCTAGGTTTGATGAGCTACTACCGAAAGTTCATTCCAGACTTGAACGAAAAGCTACATGCAATTATAAATCTCACTAGGCCCGAAACTCCGTTTATTTGGACAGAAGATTGTGAACATGCCTTTCAACTAGTAAAACAAGAAATGATCTCTGAAAAAAATCTTATGTAATTTTGATCCTCAGTTACCTCTCACCCTGGCTACTGATGCCAGTCAACATAGAATTTCGGCAATTCTTTCTCACATTTTCCCGGATGGATGTGAAAAACCAGCATTTGCATCAAAGACATTATCTCACACACAAAAGAAGTACAGTGTTACTCAAAAAGAAGCATTGGCTATATATTTCGGAGTGAAGCATTTCTATTCTTTACTTTTAAGGGCGAAATTTTAACCTGGTTATGGACCACAAGCCTCTGGAGTTGATATTTGGACCTAAAAATGGAATACCTCTGAATACAACATAAAGAATACAACATTATGCCATTTTCCTTCAAGCGTTCACATTTGATATAAAATATAAGAATACAAGGGATAACGGAAATGCTGATGACCTTTCAAGAGTTCCTAAAAATGTGGAAGAAGCAACTGTTCTTGACTCAGCTGACGTACATCAAATAGAGCTAATTTACTCGTTGCCAGTCACAGCAGAAGAAATTGCTAAACACACCCAATCAGATCAGGAATTAAATCACATCTATCACTCTCTAATTAGGGGAGAACAAATACAACACCCAATGGCATAAAGGATCAAGAGTGGTCTATTCAGCTCGGGTGTTTATTGAAGGGAAACCGAGTTGTAATTCCCAAGGCACTTCGCCCAAAAATCTTGAAAGAACTTCACGAGGCTCATGTGGGTATTGTTCGCATGAACAAAACACATTGTATTTTTGTCTATATTGTTGTAATATTCGTCTAATGCAACTACTAATAATTGTGAATCACTGTCAAATGTTTTGTAAATTGCTAAAAGATTGAAATTCATATTTGAAAAATTAAAATTCACGGAAATGCCAAAGACATCACCCCAAGAAACTTCGTGTGAAATACTGAAAGTGTTTTTTTAATAAAAACAATGACGCCGTCCCTCCGGTTCCGGTGAGATGTGGTCATGTGAGTGTCAAACTCATCTATGTGTGGCACTTCCCCTGGCACCTGTTTCATCCAGCACTCAGAAAAGATAATTAAATCCAATTTAAAATTTAGAGATTCAAAAAACACCAAATATTCATCGATGTGTTTTGAGTAACTTCTTATGTTACTATGGAAATATTTAGACTAATCTCTTCCTTAAAAAAGTTTGAGTATTGTTCATGGGGATATAATTCAACACAAAATTGATTGTTGCCATCATTGTCGCCCAAAAACATCATCGGCTCAGGGACCTGCCCGGTCGTAAAAATTTGCTTAACCTAAGAAAATACATAACACAAGATTGCTTATACAGTATAGAATAATGTATGAACTAACTACATTGATTTATAGCAAGTATCAATACAAGCATCATGACGATTAGTGCAAACTTTTGGGAAATAGGAGATAACATTAAAATTTCTTATGTAATAAAAAATAATAAACTTTCCTTTATTCGTTTATATTACTTCAATAACAATGGTAGAAAAATTATTTAAACATGATGTAGGCCCAGATTAAAATAACTTACAAATAACTTTAATTGTTTACAAAAGATAGGCTATCATTATTTTCAATAAAATAATATCTTGAATTTATAAATACCTTAATAATAATTTCTCAACGGGTAATTTTTTTACTACGCATAATATTTCCAATGCAAAGTAATATAACCTATTTGAATAAAAAAAAATACTATGGGACATGTTAAAAGAATAAAAAATTCTTGATGTTACAAAAAAAATTTGAATAACCTTAAGTGAATTCGAATTACCTTAATTATATATACTGTATATACATATTGTTTAACAAAATAAAATATAATTGTTACTTCGCAAAAACAACAAGAACTTTAAGTTTAAAAGAAAGGACACAATTTATTTACACTAATTCTATATAAAAACATTTAAATTTTGTTAAAAGTACCAAAAGTGTTGTAAAATGCATAAGGTAAATTAATTTAAGTCTGATTTTTAATTCATTGAAATGAATCATAATTTGGAAAATAAAAGGTATGACTCTTTTAAAAAAGAAATGCTTATTTTAGGCTAAGAGCGTTGGATTAAACAAAAAGTAATGATAAATAAGATAGATAGTGCTACAACAATATTCAATAAAATATAATACACTGCACAGCAAGCATTATCGCCCTGCAGATAGACTCTATCAGTAAATACTTGGTGTGTGAACTAGATTTTCCTTCAAATCAAATCAAATCAAATCAAATCTCTCTATTCCATGGACAACATGTTAGTTATAAAACATACATAGTTGTATAGGCTGTGTCAGTTAAAAACTAATTTTATCACATATTATATAACCAGAAATAATACAATCATGTCCAGTTACATATAGGTTATTTGTACACTACTCAAATCAAAATGATTATGTAAACAAATCGTGTATCAAAAAATTCTTTTAAATTGTAAAAACAGTTTTTGAGCACAAAAAAAATTTTTAAGGCTAATTTAAATTTAGGCAGGGGCAAAACTTAAATTCATTTGGTAGATGATTGAATAATATACTGATGCTCTTGAATACTTGATACTGATGCTCATTCACATATATCGGGCCCGGGCGAAGGGAAGGGGTCAAATCCGTAGTCCGGAGCTCTTTTGTTTTTCTTGCAGCTGACAACCACTTCTCTCTCACAGTACGAGAAACAAACTGAGCTATGATAGGCGGGTCCGTATGCTTTTTAGAATAGAGTCGCAGTCTATGTACGATGGAGAAGTCCCCAGGTGTGTAGGGAACCTGTATTACAGAGGCAAGTCTCTCCAGTACAGCAGAAAGATTCTCATGCGGCGTCACAGGAATGCCTTGTATCTCCAGGTGAGTGCTGGTCGGCGTCGCGTGCTTGTCACTGCAGGTCACGGACTTCACCTTGAAGCTCTTTATTCTGTTGCTGCAGAACCTCACACGTCCTCTCCAATTCCGTCTTTTTTCTTCGACAGCCACAATCCTCACGTTGTTCTTCCTGCACTCTTCCATGAGAGCCCTGATTTCATTGCGAAACTCGCTGATAATCTCAGTTTTCATTGACTACAGTAATTGAGCAATACTTTTGCGAGCTTTCGCTGAGTACGCAGGTCTGCTGCGACAGGGTTATTTTTATGATGCCAACATTTACACTTACAGTATGCCAATGCACTTATTTATTTGCATTGCAATAAAAGGTTATTTGATTTGATTTATTAATCTCATCAATAAAAAATTATATTCTCACAATCGTAAGGCCTACTTCAGTTAATAATTCCAAAAAAATATTAAAATAATTAAAAATGAAACATCAATTGATTGCAGCCAATCTAGCATCAACTGCGATAGGGACACATTACAGCTGGTCATCACCAACGCTGCCTAAATTGCAAGAATCTGACTCGTGGTTGCTGCTGAACGATGAGGAGGCATCTTGGGTCGGATCACTCACTGCTCTTGGGACTGTGGTCGGACCCTTCTTGGGTGGCTTGCTCATGGACCATGTGGGTCGTCGGCTCACCATCATTATCTCTGTAAGTGTGATTGATCATGTAATACTGAACTGGATATCAATCCTTTTAAATTTCTAATTTTAATCACAAAATATTAATAATAGAAGGGTTACAGTGTAATTTTAATAATATTCCAATGTATATCGGTCCATATTGCATATTGGTTGAAAAGAAATAAATAAAATTTTGTCTCACGTACCATAAGTGATTTAAGAATTAAGAGAAATCTGCAAAATTAGCCACTAAATATATGCATGCTTCCATGTGTGATTTTGTGTGTAGAGTACCCAGAAAGGAGAGGACATGGACAGCTTGACACACTAATGAGTTGCAGAGCAGTACTTTTATACAAGTACATTATACTAACAGCAGTGTAATAAAAATAGGCACCAGCAGGATTATGATTGTATGGAAGTTCAATGATTTTGATTGTTTTGAGTACAAACAAATTTGGTTGGTTGTAAACAACCATTGAAGATTGGAAAAACCATAATGTATTTAGACAAAGTTAGAGCCACTTAACCCTTCCCTACACTCTTAACCTTATTTAAATAAAATTACTAAAATAACAAAACTACACAAAAACCCCTAAGCATGAAAATAATGTTATCTGCTTAATATTAACTAAATAAATATAATAAACATACAATAATGCAAATAAATCAATTGTGCCCAAAAGGGAAAAAAGTTTTTATACATCATTCACATGCTCAGGAATATGATAGATATTGTGGCCCAGAAATGTGCCTACAATCACTTAAATACAGGAAATGCCAGAGAAACTACAGGAAAGGCAAAATATTTGCTAAAAATAGACGTTTTTTCAGTGCCACCACTAACTAAAAGCTTCTTGCACAGTATCTGATCTGAGGGCTAAGGCATTTATAGATGGTAGGTAGTCAGAGGTGGCACAAGGAATTCTGCTGCCCTAGGGAAAATATTTTTTGTGGCCCTCCTCACAATTAGACATTTTATTTCAATTTCTTCAACAATTGAACCCATTACTCGAAATCTACACTTTTTCCACTTAATGAGACTTTTACATTAGTTTACTGAAGACTTTCTTAGGGGATGTTAGATTGAGTATAAGTTTTAATTAATTTTAATTTTGAAAAACTACGCTCACCACTAGCAAGAGACACAGAAAAAGTCAGCAACATCCACAAATTTGGGATACAATCGTTATGATGAAGTTCACAACATCGTTTGAATTTTTGTTCCTGGGTCCTAACAATGGCTTGAACTTCATGGCCTCCAATATCTTTTAGCCTTATTGTTTGAGAGGAAATGTTATAAATTCATATGATCATCCATAAGGGACTTGCATTCACTTTGTATATGATTTAGAGAAATCCGATAATAGAAGTAACCTCTTCTGTTAAAATCTTTCACCCAGATAAGAGTTAGCAGTATCGAGAATGGCAAAATTTAAATCTACCTCAAATAAGGTATTATTTAAATTACATAGACAACACACTACACAGCACAGTGTAACAACAATCTGCCAAATCCTGTCTGATCTGATCACCTCTCACAAGACAACTTCCGAGCAGAGTAGAGATGGCAACAATGCCAATTCATGTAGACATGAAACTTTGTCGTTTGTCACACAGATTTGCAAATTCACCTGTGAAACTTAAGTCAAGCTAATATTCATAAAGTTTTAATACCGTACGAATAAAATTGAGTTTTAGAGCAACACAAATCCATTTTATTTGGATTTGGGTTGTTGTTATTTATTTATTTTATTATTATTATTATTATTATTTTTAGCGAATTTCCCATAGGGAAGAAGCTATTACCGTTGGTCTCATGGCAAGAGTTAAGCCCGGGACCATGTTATTTTTTCTTCTTCAGGTGCCCAGAGACCAAAAACAGTAGTCGTTAAAATTTATATACATATATACAGAATATATATATATATATACAGGGTGTTTCAGAATTCCCTACCAATACTCTAGGGAATTGTTCCTGGGTAAGAGACATATCTAAATATCATATTTAAATTGTCCGGAAGTCCTTAGTTACTCAAGCAGCCTCCATTTTGTTTTTTTCACTTATAATTTTTTTTCTGAATAATGGTTAAACTAACGGAATTGAAACTTTGCACAAACATTTATGGCAAATAGACAAAGCTACAAAAAAATTATGACAATTTCTCAAATTCATAAAACAAAATGGCGGCCATTTAAAATTTTGTTTCTCAAATAACTCGCGAACCGTTGATTTAACAGAAAATTTACAAGAATAACTTTTTTTAGGTAATGTAATTACAAATCTATTGACACCAAATTGTTTTAAATTAGACAAATATTAACTGAGATATTGTAGCTTTAGTGATATGAGACCGCTAGAGCTTAGTTGCAGTGCATGTGAAGGCATGCGACTAAAGTCTGCCACAACAATGCAACAGTCTCCAACTGCTTTGCATGTTATTTGTAGGTTATTTTAGATTACTTCAAACAATAATAATATGTCACATAACCCTCTTGGTCTTGGCATAAGTTTAGAATAACTGTAGAGGAACTGACTACAATGAATAAAATAATAACATTTTCAGGCAAGAATTTATTATTGCCTGATAATAATCTGATTTTAATCAGATGATTAGTTTGTAAAAAAGTATTTTGACTTTTACCACATCTGATATAAAACGTTTGGGAGTTTTGTGTGAATTTTAATGACAGTCAGGCCGGCCGCACACTGATGCAGCATTTCATCTGAAGCAAGTGTTGCGAGGCAAAATGTTTCGCTGGGCACTGATTTTCAAGGGACACCCTGTGTTTAGGGGTTGAGTGTAATGGGAGCCCGCACACTCATCAAGCAAACGTTGCGAGGCACTCGCATTGAAACACATGGGGCGCTAGGACCCAGCAAAACATTTTGCCTCGCACTTGCCTCAGGTGAAATGTTGCTTCAGTGTGCGGCCGGCCTAAGCAGTTGGAGACTGTTGCATTGTTGTGGCAGACTTAAGTCGCATGTCTTGACATGCACTGCAACTAATCTCTAGCGGTCACCTATCACTAAAGCTGCCATATATCAGTTAATATTTGTCTAATTAAAAACAATTTGGTGTCAATCGATTTGTAATTACATTACCTAAAAAAAGTTATTCTTGTAAATTTTCTGTTAAATCAACGGTTCACGAGTTATTTGAGAAACAAAATTTTAAATGGCCGCCATTTTGTTTTATGAATTTGAGAAATTGTCATAATTTTTTTGTAGCTTTGTCTATTTGCCATAAATGTTTGTGCAAAGTTTCAATTCCGTAAGTTTAACCATTATTCAGAAAAAAAATTATAAGTGAAAAAAACAAAATGGAGGCTGTGTGAGTAACTAAGGACTTCCGGACAATTTAAATATGATATTAAGATATGTTTCTTACCCAGAAACAATGCCCTAGAGTATTGGTAGGGAATTCTGAAACACCCTGTATATATATATATATATTATATATATGTGTGTGTGTCTGTGAACACGATGGAAAGAAATGGTCCAATCGGGACCAAATTTGGTAGTGACGTGTATTTCTACAATTGCTCGGACGAGTTGGTAATCCAGACACATCGGTCAATGGAAACGGGTAGTTTGGGGGGGTTTTGTACCCCAAAATGGGGTTTTTTACATTTTTCACATGTAATTTTTAAAAATTTCTAATTTTATATATCACCATTGGAATCAGCTTAAAAAACTACACAATTTAGTTTCATAAAGTTTTTCTCTATCTCGAACGGTTACCGAGATATTAAAAAATCTAAACACAGTACGTTGTATTGGGGGGCTCCAATGTTAATCTTATGGAGGATAGGGAAAAATAAATATTTCCCTTATTAATCAATATTTTTGGATAAAACTTGATATTTAGCTTCATGAGGTTGAGATCTATCCCTTTATGCTTAAAAATCATAGTTTATGTGTTTATCATGGCAGGAAACCTGCATACTCTTTTTCCATGTTAATCATATAGGGAATAGGCAAACTCCTTTATTTAAGGGCAGATGTTGATGAAAGTTGGTATAAATGTTAAGATAAAAATTATTTATGGTAGAAATGCCTAATTTCAGTGTTCCTCATAGCAGCAAACCTGCTCACTCTTTTCCATGTTAATCTTATGGAGACTAGGCAAATGATTCTCATGTTTATCGACAGATTGTTACCAAACTTGTCATATATTATTATTATTATATTATTGATTTGGAAATTCACTGAGTACGCAGGTCTGCTGCAACAGGGGTATTTTTATCAGATGCCAATTTAAAATGCGTCAGACTCAGGTAATTTAAGGGAGATACTAATTTTTAATTTTGTTATATATGAGAGATTATGTATTTTTTTTATTTAACTAAGTCCGAAACATTTTACCCAAAAATATAGGCTACACTGTATAGACAATAAAAGGATGGTAAGTTTTGTATTTATATTTATTGTCTATAATATATATTACACTAGCCTTAAGTTGTAAATTCAATGATACCCCCGTCGCAGCAGACCTGCATACTCAGCGAATTTCCAAATCAATAATATCAATAATAATATTTGACAAGTTTTATAAAAATCTATCAATAAACATGAGAATTATTTGCCTATCCTCCATAAGATTAACATGGAAAAGAGTGTGCAGGTTCGCTGCTATGAGGAACACTGAAAGTAGGCATTTCTACCATAAACAATTTTTATTTTTAACATTTATACCAACCTTCATTAACATCTGTCCATAAATAAAATATTGATTAATATGGGAAATATTAATTTTTCCCTATCCTCCATAAGATTAACATTGGAGCCCCACAATACAACGTACTGTGTTTAGATTTTTTAATATCTCGGTAACTGTTGTTGATAGAAAAAAAACTTTAAGAACCTTAATTGTGTTGTTTTTTAAGCTGATTCCAATGGTGAAATATAAAATTAGAAACTTTTAAAAATTACATGTGAAAAACACAAAAAACCCCATTTTGGGGTACAAAACCCCCCCAAACTACCCGTTCCCATTGACCGATATGTGGTTGGGACCCATAAGTTTATGCAAAAAAATCATAGGTTATGTGTTTGTCATGGCAGCAAACCTGTATACTCTTTTCCCATATTAATCATATAGGGAATAGGCAGACTCCTTTATTTATGGACAGATATTAATGAAAGTTGGTATAAATGTTAAGATAAAAATTATTTATGGTAGAAATGACTACTTTCAGTGTTCCTCACAGCAGCTAACCTGCACACTCTTTCCCATGTTAATCTTATGGAGAATAAGCAAATAATTCTTATGTTTATGGACAGATTTTTATAAAACTTGTCATATATTACTATTATTATATTATTGATTTGGAAATTCGCTGAGTACGCAGGTCTGCTGCGACTCACTGTTAACATTTTTTTTTAATCTTCCCCTTTTTTCTGAACTCCAAGTTTATCTATGGGATGCGCTATCTCTGCAAGCGGTGATAACTTGGATTCACAAATTTAAAATTTGCTATAAAAATTTGTTTTTGAGATTTAAAAAAAAACTAATGAAAGAATTTTTATAATTTAATTTTAAAATATTAGCCTCAAGGTAGCAATTATGTGATAAATATCTCAAACCAAGTATGTATCTCAATCAATATCAGCCATCAGCGGCCGTCTCCTTAATACCAAACACGCGTACGGTATATTATTCTGCCGTTTCAGTTGCTGCAGCTCATTTTTTTCTCTGTCATTCAATTTTGTGATCATCTTCAGCAAACCATTTACTTTGCCCTGAAGCTTGTCTATTACCTCTTTCAACGAAGCTACGGCTGCTTTCTATCCTTTGTAATATATCACCTCAACAGTAGCAAATAGGGCCGGCCGGGTTGATGTCATTGTGGTGACCAGAACATGAACATTTTTCAGGCTGTTTGTTTTATAGTTTAGTAAAATACTTATTGAACTCTTCTGATCACAAAAATAACTGTGAAAAATATTTGACACAGCTTGTTTTACATAGCTCATAACACTTGTTCATCCACTAAATTCTTGAGAAAAAAATTGAAGTGATACCCCTCAAAAAGGAAACGAAGGGGGTACAGGAATGTCATACTTTGGACTTACCAATAATAAATATGCTGTCACTGATGGTAAATAATAGTAATCTATATTAGCCAATGGTGTAGTGGTGCGGGAACAGCGTTCCAACCCTGGTTTTTCAATGATAAGTTAGAAATTTATTAATAAATACTGATTTAACATGAAATAACTGGACCCAGTTCTCATTTCATCATTGGGCTATTAATTAATGTTGCTTCCAAACAACAGGAAGACGTTAGGTAGTAACAACACTGTGGTTTAGACCGTTCCCATAAAAACGTTAAAAATGTGAGGCGTAGAAATACAAATATATATATATATATATGCTTATTTGCTCTTTTTACTAAGCACAGGACATTGTAGACTGCGATTCGGGAGTTTACTGAGCTAACAGCAGCGGCTGGTCGGTAGTTTGGTGCTACCCCACCCCCCTTTGGCAAGTTAAAAATTTCTTTATAATTTAAGAATAATATTTATTTAGGTACCATTTCCACAATAGAAAATTTACCACTGCACCACTGGTATTCAAATAGAATTATTAGAAATTCATTTAGAAAATAATTTGTCGGTACAAAAAAATATTTCCACAGGGAATAATTTATCAAAACATGCCCAACAAAAATAAATTTAAAATAGTAAATTTTAACAATATTACATACAAAACATTCCTGATTGTTTAGGTAATGATCAGTGTAGTTGCCTGGATCATTCTATTGACTGCAGGATCCCTATGGCAACTCTATGTGGGAAGAATCATTGGTGGAGTTGGAGGAGGAATTGCCTTCCTTGTATGTCCAGTGTATGTTGCAGAAATTTCTGAGGTGAATCTTGATATTATTAATCTGAAAGTTATCAATAGTTAGTTAATGGATAATTAATTTAATTAGTTTTTATAACATTTTCTCTCCACTGTAATCCTGAACAACAAACTTGAATTGGTACAATTTTGATAGTTGTATGGTGTTTAACCAAGAAGTTAAAAAAGAGTCTCCATGTTCACAGTCTTTTTAATTTGTTATCAACAACTGACTTTCTTAAGGAATTTGAACTATGTCAGCTTTGTGCATTGAGTGTGAAGACTCTTATTATTTTTTTAGCTTTTACTCCTTCAATGAGTTTTTTTTATATTTTAGTTAGGCCAGTAGAGTTGCCAAGAAAACCGAATATCACAATTAGTGGTAAAAAATAAAATGTTGTTCGATTAGGCTCATTGTTATTCTTGTGAGGTATAGTAGGTATATTTCGGCAAAAAAAACTACTTTCAACTGATCTTTTACTTTAGCAACTATAGGTTATTTTTAGGAATTCCTACCACATTAAGAAATTAAATTGAACCCTTCATTTCTCAGCTGATGATGGTGCAGTAAGTGTAATTTCTAGATAAGATGGCTGGTATGATAGTTCCGTGTGTAGACAATAATTGAGCTAGAATATTCTAGCTGTGTTTAATCACCACTGCGTGTAGTGATGATTAAAATATTTTAAATTTTGGCATAGATATTGTCTTAGCTCTTGGGTGGTGTTGGTTATTTTTAAGATGGAAAATATGTAACAGGTTTCCATAGAAACTACAAGAGCTATTGTATTTCATTTTTAATATAAATGAATAAGAACAGCTGTTTGGATTAACTAAAAACATTCTCTATAGACATCCATGATCTAACCTATTTCCCACAGGAAAGTAAGTATAAACATCTTTATTTTAATTTTCAAACTAAATTTCTGCTGTTTATGATTTATTGTAAAAAACAAGGTTTTATTTTATGTTTTTTATTTAAAATCTATAGAATAATTGTACGAAAAGACCCTTTATATTTCCTTAAGGAAATAAATTAACTAATTATTTAATAAATAAATAAATAATAAAAATAATAATTAATTATTAAATATTTTCATTATAAAAAATGATTTGAACTCATGCAGCCTTCTTGCCCATGTAGAAGAACCAGTAACCAAGCATTCTTGGGCAACTGAATGAATTTGTTTGGGAAGGGATAGGAGAGAATTCCACTGCACAGCCACAACTTAATTCTCAAAAATATGAGTGTTTAAAGAAAGTTTAATTTTATCTTTAAAGCTTTTATAAGATATTTTGAAAATGATAAGTTTATTTATTAACAACTTTATTGCTTTCAGTTACCTATCAAGGGGAAATGAATATTTCAGTTTACTGATACCATTTATTTCTTTTTCAGCCTGATGTGAGAGGAGCATTAGGATCTATGTTTGCCTTCTTCCTTGTCGGTGGTTACCTTATTGAGTACGGATTCGGCCCATACTTCTCTTATTCCACTCTCATCATTATCAATTTTATTCCTGCAATAGTATTCTTCCTATTGTTTAGCCTGGCACCGGAATCACCTTACTACTTCCTTCGAAAAAATATTATCTCCAGTGCTCTTGACAGCCTAACTTGGCTGCGAACTGGAAGAGACATGGAGGATGTGCAAAGTGAACTTAATGAAATCCAGGTTTGTAAGAAGGGTCCCTTTCATAGTGTCCAATTTTATTTTATCCAAAACCATAAAATCATGGGCGGAGTTAAGGGGGGCATGGGGGAGCAATGCCCCCCCTAGACCTCTTGAAAGAGTTTAAATTTTATTACCAATCTTACCAGTTCTGTTAAAATTTTTTATTGGACACAGGTATTTTGATGGGTTTTGCTGTGGTATTATATTAGTTTTAAGTATTTTTCTCCATTTTTAAGCTGTATTGTGACAAAAAATAGAACACCAACTCCCTGCCCCCCCCCCAGTGTGTAACCTCTAACTCCGCCCATGCTTAAAATAGAGAAATAAACTCTGTTTCAATGTGTTGAATTTCATTTTATCCAAAAGTATAGTCAGGTTAGTGAGTAATAGTCAGTGATGTTTTGATTGTTTGTTTGTTGTGATTGTTTTGTACAACACTGTGAAAATCATTATATGGAAGAAGTGTTTATTATATAATGTCATAATGCAAAGAATATGTATTGGCCGTTGACCGATTAATGCAGCTTTTGCACATAAGTAGTTAAAACGAATAAAAGTATCTCCTAATTCAGTAGTGGAATGTTAGTTGCAAGGTTTTTTCCTATCATCCACTTAACTTCCTCCAAATAAGAGCAATACCCCCATCACAGCAGACCTGCGTACTCAGCGAATTTCTAAATCAATAATATAATAATAATAATATATGACAAGTTTTATAAAAATCTGTCCATAAACATGAAAATTATTTGCCTATTCTCCGTATGATTAACATGGGAAAAGAGTGTACAGGTTAGCTGCTGTGAGGATCACTGAAAGTAGGAATTTCTACCATAAACAATTTTTATTTTGACCAATAATATCAAGTTTCATTAACATTTGTCCATAAATAAAAGAGTGTATCTATTCCACATATGATTAACATGGGAAAAGGGTATGCAGGTTAGCTGCCATGATAAATACATAAACTATGATTTTTAAGCATAAATGGATGGATCTCAAGCACATGAAGATAAATATCATGTTTTATCCATAAATATTAATTGATAAGTGAAATATTAATTTTTTTATCCTCCATAAGATTGGAGCCTCAAAAAAATACAACTTACAGTGTTTACATTTTTTAATATCTCGGTAACCGTTGGAGATAGAGAAAAACTTTAAGGAACTAAATTGTGTAGTTTTTTAAGCTGATTCTAATGGTGAAAGATAACATTTGAGATTTTTAAAAATTACATGGTAAAAACGCAAAAAACCCATTTTTGGGGTACAAAACCCCCCCAAACTACCCGTTCCGATTGACCGATACGTCTGGTTTACGAAATTGGCCGGGCAAATGTAGGAATACACGTCTCTACCAAATTTTGTCTCAATCGGACCATTTTTACGAGATTTATTGTGTTCACAGACACACACACACACACACACACACACATATATATATATATATATATATATAAATTTCAACGACTATTGTTTTCGGTCTCTGGGCACCTAAAGAAGAAAAAATAACATGGTCCCGGGCTTAAGTCTTGCCATGAGACCTACGGTAATAGCTTCTTCCCTATGGGAAATTCGCTAAAAGGTGGAAAAATAGATGAAAAACATCTCAATCAATAATAGTAAATCTGATTAGTTACAAGAACTCGTTAATCACATCCCACTGAATGGACAAACATGTAGGTCGAAAAAATAACAAACTCCTTTGTTAAAATTTACAAAAAAGGATTTACGCCAAAACGTGGCCCCAATTTTGCTGAAGTCATAGAGACATACAACAACAAGAGAGATATACGAATCTTAACAACTCGTACCTATTAATAAATTAGGCAAAACTTATCTGAAAACAACGCATAATTTTTAATACCCCCGTCGCAGCAGACCTGCGTACTCAGCGAATTTCCAAATCAATAACATAATAATAATAATATATGACTAGTTTGATCATTAACTGTCAATAAATACGAGTATTATTTGCCTACTCTCCATAGATTAACATGGGAAAGAGTATGCAGGTTTGCTGCTGTGAGGAACGCTGAAAGTAGGTGTTTCTTGTGTAAACAATTAATTTTTTCATCATTTATATCAACTTTCATCAATATCTGTCCATAAATAAAAGAGTTTGCCTATTCACTATATGATTAATTAGAAGTCCTCGAAAATGTGTGTATTATTGTATAAGTCATAACAATTTTTTATTTCAAAATGAACACTGCTGTGTCCGGAAGTCTGCTGCAACGGCAGATTTTTACGTTTTCAAGGTCGTCATAGTGTTGCCAGATTTCCAGCTACTACAATGACGGTGTTGCATAAAAAGATTATACGCCAAAATATATACGGCAATCGATTGGAGCGCCTCTAGTGGAAGCTTCGAAAAGTTTTAACGTATATTTTTAAATCTGCTATCAATTTGGTAACCGGAAGAGTCAAGCCCAATTTAGGTGATAGGTAAGTTTAACAATACAGTCACTGACCTCATGAACTCTGCACTAAGGCGTGTGGATGGTTGGTGCAATGAGGTCGGTCTATCTGTGAATCCCTCTAAAGTGGTTGCTGTACCACCATTTACCAAGAGGAAAAAGCTGACCGGGGTTGGCCTGCTCAAACTACAGGGGAGTTTGATCAACCTGCAAAACCAGGTGAAGTATCTTGGGATCATTCTGGATCGGACACTTTGCTGGGAATCTCACTTACAACGGGTTATTGACTGGGGTAAGTGGTCTCTGTTTGCATGCAGGCGTATGGTCGGCGCAGCATGGGGACTGAAACCGGGGCTAATGTATTGGCTCTATGTTTCAGTAGTTAGACCAACTATGACGTATGCGTCTTTGGTTTGGTGGACCAAGATGGACTCAGGTGTTGCTGTGAAGAGGCTGGCAGCCGTTCAGCGGCTGGCAGGTCTCATAATCACAGGGGCGATCAGCAGCACTCCTGGGGTCACTCTTGACTGTTTGCTTGATCTTTTGCCCATAGACATTCACATCAGGATGACTGCCAGAATGGGTGCACACCGCCTCTGTGGAGAGGGCCTCTGGAATAGGCCAGGTGAATTACGTGGTCACACCAGAATTTCAGGGATAGTTCAGAGCGACATTTTAGGTATGCCCTCTGATTATCTTCCGAGAACTTTTTCTTTAGGCAGGTCTTTCCGAGTTCTTTTTCCGCAACGGGACAAATGGAAGGATGGAGCCTGCCCACTACCACCCTGTGATCGGGAGTGGTACACTGATGGGTCCAAGAGCAGTCGGGGCACAGGAGCAGGCATCTACGGGGTGCAGGACAACGTACGGTCAGGTATTTCCATGGGGACTTTCCCCACTGTTTTCCAGGCCGAGATCACTGCCATTATGGAATGTGCCAGAGACATCTTGATGCTGGGTCTTAGAGCTTTGGACTCGGTAGAGTTCAATTCTAGGGTTGTGTGGGACTGTTTTAGGCTTGTGTCCTGTGTAGGCAGACACAATGAAGTCACCCTTTGTTGGGTTCCAGGGCACTCAGGGGTGGATGGTAACGAAGTGGCAGACGGGCTGGCCAATAGGGCTGCATCATCCCCCATTTGTGGTCCTCAACCCTTCTGTGGTGTTTCCCGCGCTGCGGTTTTTCAGACTATCAATTCCTGGGCTAGAGATTGTCATAAGAAAAGATGGGCTGAACTTTCCCAGCATAGAGTTAGTAAGCTTAATCTTCGTTCTCCATCTCGTCAAGTTGCAAAGAGGTTCCTGAAACTTGGCAGGAAGGATGCCAAACTTGTCACAGGTATCGTCACTGGTCACGGTAATCTGAGGAAGCACCAACTACGCATGGGGGTCTTCAATGGCGACCCTCTGTGTAGGAAATGTCATCTGCAGGAGGAAACTGCAGATCATCTACTCTTTGATTGTATAGAGCTGGTAAATGTAAGGTCCTCCACTCTGGGCAATTTGGTAAGGGGTAGTTTTCTGCCTCCTGACGAGCTCGTCGACAGGCTGCTGCAGTTTTCCAGGTCTCTTCATCTAGAAGATTCCTGATTCTCCAGGAAAGAGAATTTTTAGGGGTGCGCAAAAAGCCGCTACGGCTGAAGCGCCTTGGGAAATCCGCCCCTTCGAATGAATAAATGAATGAAGCCCAATTTACTATTTTAGTAATTCAGAGTGTCTCCAGCATGCTAAAACAAAGAGGTAGCCGCAGACAACTACAACATGCAGGTGGCTCCCACTTTGAATGCAAATTTCAACATGTGTGGCTACCTCTTTGATGGCAGGATAATTTATGTATTTCCATTTAGTTTTATTGTTTACAGCCAACCAATATAGTTGTTAGGATGTGCGGAGGACCTTGCGGTGTATGACTTACGTGGTTGTACATGATTTTACACTAAAAAACACTTGAAATGAAAGACATAACTGTGACATTTATGATGTATTGAAGAAAACATTTCTTCCATATTGTTTGTTTACATTTTGAATTGATTTTAATAAAAACATATGTTTGTATAAACAAAAACACTGAACAACACCGGCCCCCTTGAAGAACTTCAGGTCTTCAACCTTTACTCTTCGGGTAGCGGTAATAGACACAATTGTGTTACTGGTCGTGTATAGCTTCCATCTTTAGGCTTGACTTTCACAAATCGCAAGTTAATATTCTTGCATGGAAGTTGACCCATGTAATCTACTCCAGTAGATATGAAAGGTTTGGCAGGAGTTGTTCGAACAGTAGGTAAGTCCGCCATTGCAGTAGGAGTTGTGTTAGTTGTGATGGCGATGACAAGTAATGCATTTGTGCAACTGCGACCTGATGACACTCCGTGCATTGAGAATCCACACATGTTGATTCAAAACGGATTGGACAAATTGTGGTCTTGCGTGTAGATGTTTCAAGTGATGGTAGTCAATGAATAGATGTACTACATGGTGACATTTAGGTAGCAATGCTGTATGTTCGATGTCATAAGCAAGTTGTGATTTTCGTAATTGACCACCGACACGAATCAATTGGTGAGCATCGATAAATGGAGCTAAATGAGCAATATTGAGAGGACATTTATCTTTAAAGAGTTCATTGAATTCCTTTTGCAAAATGGATTGTTAGACAGCATAAAATATTTTAAGTCGTGCTGAGTTGATTTCTGCCACAATAATAGGACCCAAAACCCTTACGTGACGTCTTGCAGTTATAGATAAACCTCATGACCAAAGCAGTGACATGTAGTAGTTTAGTCCAAGATGAATATTTTGTTAACAGCGGTAATTCATATGTTGAAGAAATTGCAATGATTGGTAATGGGTCAGACTTAAATTCCATTATCTCATCAGATTCAACCTTGGTAAACTTGTGATTTGGCCATTCAGATAATGATTGGGATAGCCATTTGGGACCATTCCACCATACCCAAAGACTGCAAAATGTGGGTCAGGAGAGCCGTTTAGGAACTTTGGTGACTCTCGGTGAGATTCCGGCAGTTGTTGGAGAAGCTGGTCAGAGTTTGAAACCCACTTGCGTAGTTCAAAACAACCACGAAGAAGTAGTTATTGTAACTGATTTTGTAAGTTCATAGCGGATGATAATGAATCTGCTCCAGTGATGATGTCATCAACGTAGGTATGATTAAGCAGAGCATAAGCAGCTTCAGGGAAGTCATGACCTTCATCTCGAGCTAATTGATATAAGGTACGAATTGCAAGATAAGGGGAGCTGTTGACACTGTATGTTACTGTGTTCAATTGAAATGTTTTGAAGTCTTGAGAGGTGTCAGATCTCCATAAAATGAGTTGAAGATTCCTATCATCAGGATGAATCAAAATCTGTCGGTACATCTGTTTGATGTCACAACAAATGACAATGTTGTGTCTGCAGAATTGCATCAATATGTCAGCTATATTATTTTGAAGCTTAGTCCTGGCCATGAGTATATCGTTTAGCGACAACCCAGAGCTGGATTTGCAGCTTGCGTCAAAAACAGTCCTCAACTTGGTGGTGGAACTGGATTCCTTTAGAATACCATGATGTGGCAAATAATAATTAACCGTATCTTGTGTAGGTTTGTCACATTCAGTCATGTGCCCAAGAGTAAGGTATTCTGACATGAAGAAACGATATAGTTTTGCAAAGCGTGGGTCCTTGTTAAACTTACGCTCCATGGCTAAAAGGCGTTGCTCTGCCGCAATGTGGGAATGTCCTAGCAACACGTTAGTATTCTTGATTGGAAGCCTGACGATATAACGCCCGGTTTCATCTCTAGCATGGGTCGTTTCAAACAAGTTTTCACACGCAACGTTATCTTTTGGTCGAACATGATGTGCTGGAACATCTTCTTGCACCCAAAATTGTTGAATGTAATTGTGCAATTCATCAAGAGGAATAGAGTGAAAACATACTCAAGGTACTTGAATGTTGCGAAGCATGAAGTAAAGACATTGACAAAGAAGGTGTTGTACCCATTACAATATGACCAAGTGGTGAATTGATTAAATATGGCAAATCAGGGCCTAAGTGGATTGTAGGACCTGAGAAGAGTTGTGGGAATAAAGCTGCACCCAGAATGATATCAATACGGTTTGGTACATGATAAGTGGGATCAGCAAGATCATAGTGCTTAGTAAGATGAATGACATCTGGTGATACTGGTGTACGAGGCAGATTAGCAGTGAATGTCCAGAATAACCATCGGATGATCCTTGGCAATGGTAACACCTGAAGGTGTCTCTAAATTACCATAAATTTGACCCTTGTTGCGGGAAATATGTTGATTGATTTATACCCACTATTTGAACATAGCTTGCTTGCCGAGTGGCATTGAGTAGAGAGACTGCTCTTTCGGTGATTAGTGAACACATACTACCAGAATTGCACAGAGCACGAAAGGTATGTGTTGTACCATTTGCAGCTCGTACATTAATTAGTATGGTACCAAGCAATACCATAACAGCCTTATCAACTGATGATGATAGTCTATTATGTTGTGCAGTGAGTGTAACAGCCTTATTTGACTGAGACGTAAACTCTTTACTTCTGAATTGTTAGGAAGGTGACGCAAGAAAATGTAGCAAGGTATTGTGCTTTTTGTGGCAGACCTTGCAAGATGATTTTGATTTGCATGCCTTCACACTATGAGCACCTAAACATGATATACAATGATGGGAGTTTTTTACAATGTGGTAACGTTCAGATGGACTTTTAGCCAGAAACTTTTGGCATTCAAAGGTTTTTTTTTGAGAGTATCACAGATTGCGCATGATGAGGATTGGTTTTTGGGCATGGATGATGCGACTACATTTTTTAATTTACCATCTTGTCGCTGAATTGACCTATTCCGTGTGTTAGGGTCGAGATTCATTTCTTGCAAACGTGTGTCAATTGAACATAATGTGTCTTCATAACGGTTACATTCCTGATTGAAAAAAGTAATGATTTCATCCACAGTAGGCAGTGTGTGTTGAAGTGGACCGGTAACGTCACGATTGCTTTCAAGACGTTTACGCAAATCTACATCTAATTTTTGTGACAGTATTGCGGATAATAAATGCTTAGAATTCACGATATCACAACCGATCGCTGTTAGAGCTTGCATATTTTCATTGTATATGTTAAGGAACTGCCTTATCCCAGTGATATTACTAGCTAAAACTTCAGGAAAGTCAAGAACACGATTGATGTGCAGTAACTGCAATCTACGATCATTTTGGTAACGATTTAACTGACTTTTTTTTTAACTGACAGAATTTTGTATGCCACATCATAGGTTGCATCAGTTATGCTTAAGTTACGAATTACATTAAGAGGTTCGTCCTCTAATACGCTCAGGAGATACTGAAACTTGAGTGTTTTACTCAATGATGGGTTTTCATGTATAGTTGTGTTGAATAGATTTATAAACGTAGTCCATTTAGCAAAGTCACCGTTAAATTTGGTGAGTTTTAACTTGGGAAGCCGTACCATACATTGATCCATACAGTTGGAAGTATTGGATTGCGAGCTAAGTTAAGGTTGAGTTTGATTGGGTACATTTTCATCAAGTAGTATTTGGATAGATGATACTAGGTCAGTGAAAAGATTGCTAATGGAATTCTGTTCTGTAATCAATAGATCGTTGGGAATAGGATTATCACCTTCATACTCCAATGCACGCTCGAAATTGAGTTCAAAGTCTGCATGTTTCTTTTGTATTTCGGTCAAATATTGGTTAAGGTTTTTATATTGAACCGGTGAAACTTCCGTCTGGGATTGCAATGAAGTTAAAACAGTATTGATTGAGTCCAACTTAGCCTTGAAAATCTTTATTGACCTTAAACAGGTAGATGGCTTGAACTCCTCACTGTGTGTGATTGGCATGTTGTATTATCAGACACAAAATTAAAATGAGAATGAATTGTGAAGCAGTAAGACTGATAGATCCTAGATGAAATTCAATAATTATCCGGCCCTGTGAGGAACCATTAATTCGTTAGGGTGTGCGGAGGACATTGCGGTGTATGACTTACGTGGTTGACTTGTGTGGTTGTACATGATTTTACTCTAAAAACACTTGAAATGAAAGACATAACTATGACATTTATGATGTATTGAAGAAAACATTTCTTCCATATTGTTTGTTTACATTTTGAATTGATTTTAATAAAAACATATGTTTGTATAAACAAAAACACTGAACAATAGTTATAGCTTTATATATTTCTATACCACATTCCTTATATTTATCTCCTGCAATAATAGATTGCTGATGTAGATTGATGTACGTGTAGGCCTACTCGTAGATTGCTCGAGTGTGTTCAAATGGTCAACATTATCGTAGAAAATTACCTTGGGCCAAAGACTCACTAACAGATGGAGTATTCATGAATATATGTTTGCAGTATCTTTCCGATTTTGAACTCCACGAGATATGTTAGATATCCAAGCTGACTGTGAGTCAGTAAGTTATTTAAAAAGCTAGTTTGAGTTAGCGTTTGAAGACTGGATTTAAGGGTGATGAGTATGTTGACGCGTAGAGACTGGCGACTGGTCCATCCTCTATGGTCAAATTGGCAATCTCGCAGTTGTTCGGATCTTGGTGGGAACCCTTAAACCTACGTTTACATCCGCTTAAATAGTTAATGTATGATATAAATGACATGGAAATTTCAAATTGAATGATTAAGGAACATTATATCTTGTGATATACACTGGTTAAAATTTATACTCATCAAAGTTCCGATGTATTGATATGCATATAAAACATTGTTATTGTTTTATAAAGATTACCTCCTGTATGTATCTAAATGTCCTCTGTATTAACATTTTCCTTAGTCCTGACACTGTTTATGTATTAACTCAATAATCACGCTCTGTCCTGAATATTTGGAAACATGTCCTAAGTTTTGGTGTTATGATAGTAAATAAATATATACGATAGTATATAAAAGAAAAAAAACAAACACTGGCTGAGAAGTCTCTCTGCCTGTCCACGTGGTTAGATTCCGATGATTTGTAGATACATAATCAAGGTTGTATTCACTTGATATATTTATAATCCCTTCTTCTAATTTATAAGGTTAGACACATCAGGCGTCCATTGTCCAAATCAAAGGGCCTTTATCGCACAAAAGAAATCCCTTTGAGTTTTCGCTTGGAAAACATTTCTCCTGCTTTGAATTTTCCTGGTCAATCAAAATTGTAGAATAGTTTTAGTCTCAGTTCCAGACTCAAAATAGTTCAAAACTATAAGTTATTTCATAAATGGCATAAGTGAAGGACTACATGTATTTTCTATGATTACTTGCAGTCTAACTTTGGTAATGTCTCTAAAAGATGAAGAGTACGCAAATAAAAATATAAATAATATAATAATACAAGCAAACTCTGAGTTAATTTTGTTTCATATGTATCAAAGTTACAAGGCCTACATTTAGTATTGACCTAATAAATCATGTAGACCTACTGGTAGGTAAATCTAATTAGTGACGAAAAAATAATATCTAATTTTAAAAAAACGATATGATTGAACTGAGCTGTTTTTCATTTATTTTTTACAATTTTATGTTATTACTTCGTCATTATTACCTTGCTTCCAAACAATGGGTCATATAACCTGTATAAAGTCTGAATTAAAACAATAAATATTTTGTGGTACAGAAGAACATGTAATAATTAAACTTATTTGCTCAGGATGTATTACAAATAATAAAATGTTATATATCATTAGAAAGACAATGACATTATGTTTTGTGTACATTATTGTTTTAAATTATTATTTTGAAATTCTTGACTGTGGTCTTCTACGTGGTTCATTTTGTACGAGTATGATGTTTCTGTTAAGGCAGAGGTGCAAAATTCCATGGCAGAGAATGCTCAACTGACAGATCTGGTTGCCACCACAGGCAATCGTATGGCTCTGTTGTTGTCCTGTGGAATGGTGACTGGACAACAGATCTCTGGCGTCAATGCTGTGCTTTTCTACGGTCAAAGCATATTCATCATGGCTGGTACGAATTTCTCCTCCAGCATCTCTACCCTTATCATCGGAACTATGTTGTTTGTTGCTGGAGGGTTTGCTGTTCCACTTGCAAGAATTTTCGGAATGAAAAATATGTTTATTTTCTCAGCCGTCGGAATGGCAGTTTTCCAGGTAATATATTTTAGCAGAATTTTTTTATGAGAGTAACAAATTAAGTAGGAAATTGTTTGATACTTTGTTTTTTCTGTCTGTTAAAAACAACTTCACATGAAAAATACCTATCAATGAATAATTTTTTTGGTTGATTAAAATGTTGAGAGTAACATATAGAAAACAACTGTATGACCGAGGATGGTGAAAAAAAGAGCAGATGTCTATATTTTAAATGGTGGTATACTATAAGGAAGGTTGTTTCAATTTGTTGACCATTAAACTGAGGCCGAACATCAGAGTTCACTTCAAAATAGCTTAACCCAGCGGTGAGTCGAAAGACTCTCCTGGAATAATCTTGAGGGAGTAAGGATACCACTAGGATTTACAATGCAATTCTTCTTCCTTGAGGGACCACTTGACAAGATAATTGACAAACCCCATGAGGAAACAAGGCACACACTATTCCCAAAATGCATTATACTCCTTTGGTGTGCATCTGCGCGTGTTTTTTACTAACATTTTTTTAGAATTTTTTTAATATAATATCAAGTTTTTATAATCATCTAATTCTCTTTCAGTGACTTTAATTTGATAGTGTAAAATGATATTTTTTTTATGTCACATTGTCATGGTAGTATGATGCACAAATTAAAATTTCACGAATTAAAATGAATGCTAGTTTAGAATTTTAAAAAAAATGATTATTCTATTAATCTTTTCAGATATTACTGTTTATCTACATCAAATATTATGATAGTTTTTGTAAGGAACGAAAAAATTGTAATTTATTTAAAGGTAATATTTTTTTGTATGATAACGCTTATAAATATACAGTTATCACTTCAGAATTTAAATTGTAAATGAATAATTTTTTTAGATTTATATAACATATAAAATTTTAGTTATGAAAATAGGTCTATTAATGTGTATAATTTTTATATGAAAAATTTAATATAGTAGTTTGTATTTTATATGTAGGAAAGAGTATTGTAATAGATATTATAAATTTATCCTTTGAAAGTTCCTAAAATGGCTAGAGCTAGGGTAGGTGGAGCTCTGGTAGGCATGGGTAGACTGCCCGTACAGTTTTTCCCATCAGTACCAACTCTAGTACTGAGTAATCATCTAGTACAGACTCAGCATGGACAGTCACCGTCATTTGATACTAAATCATTTTCAATCTTTTAGGCACAAAATGCTCAATTAATTTGCATTGCTTTTAGTGGTCTATTATTATAAAAATACAAATGAAAAATATATAGGAAATAACACAAATGCCAAGGTCAAAATCTGAGGAGTACAGGAAATATATGACGTTAGATGTCACCAACATCGAGGTCACAACTGATTCAGTTTTAACTGTTTCAAAGTTTAGTTAAGTTTTAAAAGCTACCAAAATTTGTGGCTGTGTGAGCTTTGTGGTGGTAGAAATGAGCGGTAGAACAGTGACCTTATAGTGGTAAACAAAGGACTCAATCTAAATCAGTAGCTGCGTCTGTCGAGGTAGATCTCTGCATTCGAATACAGTAGAGCATCGATTATCCGGACTAATTGGTGCATGCCAGTGTCTGAATAACTGATCATCCGGATAACCGAATTAAACTTAATTTTACCTAGCTCAAAAGTGGAGACGACATTATTAATTTGAATTTAGGCCTACAGAGTTCAGTAGTATGTTTTGTATGTGACATGATTAGTATACGCTTATCATTCATTCACATTGTAGTTAAAATACTCGCTGGCGCCCAGGCGGCCCCTTTATAGGTGTCGGCAGAATCGCTTAGTTTTTAGATTTATTTTTTGTAGAAATTTTAAAATATATTCCTGTTAGTGTCTTAGAGATCATTATGTTATAAAATTGGTGGGCGGTGAGCAAAATTGGTGGACGTTGAGTATTAGATATATTTTCACATTCTGAAGAGTAATAATATGGAGTAAGTATGTATATTGGTGAAAGTAGTATTGTTATAATTTAAGGTATTAGAGAATTGATCAGAAGTAAATATAAAAAGGAATAACGGTGGGAGTTGGCAGAAAGTGTATTTGATATGATAAATTGAGTTGAAGAATTATTTGTTGTAGAGTAACTTGATTGCGGCGGACCAATTAACCGCTTGAAATACAGATTAGGTTAGGTAGACTAGCTCGATTCACCACAGGCAGCAGCAAACATCAGCGCAGAAGAAAAAAATAAAATAAAATACCAGAAAACAGCACAGTATTACCAACCAGAATAACTAATTAAAAACCAATAAATTTTACACAAAACTTTCATTATGTAAATTATAGCTGTACTGTACAAGAACTAAAAGATTAAGGATTTTGACAAAATAAATCAGATATTTGTTTCTGCTTGAGACCGCTGACAAGTTTTTTGCAGTTAAATCTCTTAGTCTTTTTAATAACAAGAGCTGAATTGTGTCACATTTAGCTTGACACTCCAGCCACTTTGACGGACGTGAAAGATGACGTATGCTCAGTGGCTAAAGCCTGAACAGAAACAAGTGCTCCTATTGGCTAAGGCTTGAAACAATAAGCAGGGCACGCTGGAAATTTAAAACGCTAAATCCTTGTACATGTTTTTCAATAGTATTATTTTACCCACTAGTCCGGATAATCGATGCTCTACTGTACCATCAATTCTAATACTGTATATTGTGACGTGCAACATTCAGTAACATCAACATACTGATTTTTGTATTATTTTGTATTGCAGTATACGAGTAGTTTTAATATCAAATTATTAGTAAACATGATTGTTATGGGGGATCATTGCCCCTATATCTACGCCACTATTGGGCTATGTTTCTTTGATGTGAAGTCAATCAAGCAGCTCATGAATCACGAATGGTGCTCTGACACCTAAGTTCAAGCATTAATAATTGAAATTTAATACTTGGCCAGTCCACATTCTTTGGGCTTTAGGCTTGGTTGAAATAAAAAAATTGGTGATCCCGGGTATCGTAGTAGTTGCTAGATACACTCTGGTTTAATGTATCAGTGCAATGTGCTGCATAAAAGCAGAAAAAAGTATTGCCAAAATATTCCGTGTTTTGATAGAAAACATATTCATTGTATTGCTTGAAGCCACTGTAACAAACCAATTAATAGGTGTAAATTAAATTTCTCTTTTGCTTTTCAATCCTCATTCATTCCTAGAAAAATCAGTTAATCACAGGCTAATAATAACTGTATGGAAAATTAAACAGTAAATGATCGGCTAAAACAATTGAGGTTGGCTAAAACACCTTAAACAGCGACACACATTTGGCAGGACGTAGTCTAGTGGTAGCACGTTTGCCTCGTAACTCGAAGGTTGCGAGTTCCATCCCCGTCAGGGGCAATACTTTTTGTTCAGTGCTATATTAATTATGGTGTATTAAATTGGTTTAATTTAAACCACATAAATGTTTTCATTGAGTTATAAAAGTTTTAATTTTTCTAATTAATTTGTATGAAACATGTATTATTCTATACGAGCAAAGCTCGGTCACCAGGTACTAAAACCTTAAAAAAAGTATGGGATTGTTACCAAGTAGCTAATCTGTTTTCAAATATTGTAGAATTGCTGATAGCTTCAATTATCTTATATACTTAAAAGGTAAATAATTATATTTAAATTGCAAATATATAGCTCATCAATATATTTTTACTGTCTCTCAGGCTGTGCTTGGTGCTTACTTTTACTTCAGAAGTGTAGGCTATGACGTGTCAACATTTGGCTGGTTACCTGTCACCAGTTTGGTGCTTTTCATCCTTTGTTATACTGTGGGTAAGTATAAAACTACATTATGCATGGATAAAAAACTGGATAGGATAATCACAATGGATAGGATATTATGTGGTGTGGATTAACGTCCGCACTATTGAATACCAAGTCCATCAGCAAATACCATCCTCATAATTAGACTTCAGTTCGTAATTCAGAGGCAGTGGTTCTGACTCCACGTTAAAATGTAGATCCCTTAGATATGGTATTGACTGTTGGGCTATTAACAGTTCTGTCTAAGGAACACATCAGCCTTAGTCTGTTACAAAACTACAAGATCGTGCCAAAATCATCTTACACTAATTTCTCATTTATACTTGGCTTAATGTTGTCCGATTGCATTGCCAAACGAACTTGTCCAAATTATTACAGAAACGAATAACTCTACCAAATGTTATAATAATCAGACAATAATCACGGCCATTAGCGTGTGAACACATGTTTTTATATATATATATATATATATACAGGGTGTTCATTAAAGTCGGGGACAGTACTCATCAAAATAAACAAAAAATTCTCTATAAACATATGTCGAAAGATCCTGCGAAAGAGCCGCCATTTTGTATTTTATACAAAAAAAATGATGGGATACAGAAACCAAACTTTGCACATATATTTATTGGCCAAGGGGAAAAATATTCTCAAAGTATTATTTAGTTTGTTAAAATGTTTTCAAAATGGCGGTGGTTAAAAATCTTCTAATTTTAATAACATAAAAACCATTAAATTTATTAAATTTTTACAAAACGTAAATAAGATTGCAATTTTAATTTCAAATCAAACAGTACTTTGGTGAACGAAATCCGTCCACGATAAGTGAGGAAATGCACTTTTAAAGTTAGTTTACAGAGCCCATGCGCCACCGCAGTGCGGGCGTAGCGAAAAAGCGGCTGGCACAATAATTAGGTAATTCTTCGCCACGGCCGCGCCGTGGTGGCTTGTGGGCCCTGTAATCTAACATTAAAATTGTGTTTTCTCGCTTATCCGTGGACGGATTTCGTTCACCAAAGTACCGTTTGATTTAAAATTAAAATTGTAATATTTTTTATTACAAAAATAAAAAAAAGTAAAAATTTTAAAAAGTTAAAGGGTTTTTTTGTTATTTAAATTAAAACATTTTTAACCGCTGCCATTTTGAAAATATTTTAACAAACGAAATGATGCTTTGAGAATATTTTTCTTTTTGGCTTCTTTTTTTATAAAATACAAAATGGCGGCTAGCGGCTAAACGAAGGATTTTTTGAAATATGTTTATAGGAAATTTTTTGTTTTTTATTTTGATGAGTACTATCACCCCTCAAAGTTTGTCCCGACTTTAATGAACACTCTGTATATAAATAAATATATATATATATTTATGTAATTATTTAACTGGTTTGATAGGATAAATGAAATGTTTTGAAAATTTTCGTTTGATTAATATACAAACCTTTTCAAGCAATTGAGAGAATAGAAATGAGAGAAAAATAAACAATAAAAAAACAGTGACTAAATATTTTGACATGTGGATTGTCTTGACATTAAATTTTAACTATTGGATACAAATATTGTTGTGATTTGGTATATTTTATAATAGTTCATACATGTAATTTTTAAATATTATTTTCAATTGAGTTGAATTGTTTTGTATCAATTTATCTCAAATTTAAACCGAATGGAAATTTTGATTTTAGAACCCACTGGTGTGTCAATTCAGAATTCCTCAAAATTAGTTGGTTGCTTTTTGCATTTTGATGTGGTTTAATTTTGTGAAGGGCTTTAAGCTCAAAGCAGCCTTCAAAATTTTGGTTGTGGTGAGAAGCATGATTATAAATAGGTTTCCTTTGATCTTCATGTACCACATCAAAACGATAGCCAGTCATACGAACTCAAAGTGAATTTGATGTTTGACCAATATAGTCTTTTAGACAATGTTTACATGATAGTTGGTAAATCACATTGTGGGTTAATTAATTTACATACATATTTTTCAAAGTTAGACCTGTCACTACATAGGGATTAAGCACGAATAGACGGACTTTTTGGAATAGATTTTTTCATTTACATTGGGTGACAGCTCTGATAGTGCAAGTATTTCATTTTGTTGGAATCTTTAACATGAATTTTTGTTTTCAATTTATTGTTACTAATAAATACGCCAATGTCTAAAAACTTGTCTGATTTCGAAGAATAGTTCCAAGTAAAGGTCTTCCAGGTGGAGGTTGAAGGTTTATGAAATTTTGGGAGAGTGTAAAATTCTGGCTGTTGGTACTCTTTGACTTAGAAGTTCAATGGATTTCATAGATAAATCTTCTGCTGGACCACATTCATCTAAAAAGTCTTTAATTTCTTCATTGAAATGGATACTAGGATCCTCTTATTAAATTAAACCACTTCAAAATGCAAAAAAGCAACCAACTAATTTTGAGGAAATCTGAATTGGCACACCAGTTGGTTGTAAAATCAAAATTTCCATCCGGTTTAAATTCGAGATAAATTGATACAAAACGATTCAACTCAGTTGAAAATAATATTAAAAAAATTACATGTATAAACCTTCATATCCAATACTATAATAGAGCAAGGTTTGTATACATATATATATATATATGTGTATATATATATATGTATATATATATATATATATATATATATATATGTATATATATATTTGCACACGGATCTTGAAAACGGCTCTAAGGAATTTCTTTAAATTTCGGAAATAACTAAGTTCCGAGTAGAAAACAAGTTCTGTAACAAAATAAATATAACTGATGTGTATCAACTGAATGTAACTGATGTGTATCTGTTTATTGTTGAATGTTATATTAAGATCAGCTGATAGTTTTAGTTGTTGTGTTTTGTTTTGTAAACACTAGGTTTTGAGTAATAAAGGTTTTCTTGATTTAATCTATTTGTGAATATACAAAACTGTCGACGAAGATTTAAAGATAAAATGCCTAGGAGAAGCCAAGTGGATGTGGTTGAAGAGCAAGTGTCGCAAGACAACTTGAGGTTCAAATGTGAGCAGTTCAACCCAGAATGCATGGATCCAGAAGTATGGCACATTAAGTTTATTATCAATCTTCAACTTGCAAGAGTACAAGATGTAACAACTAAACGTTTATTGTTTGTAAGTTGTTTAGATACTAATGTACTACAAACTCTGGTAAACCTATGTAAACCTAAGTCTTTAGAAAAGTACAGTTATGAGGAACTGTTTAAAATATTGTCAGGGAATTACAAGGTCAAAAAAATACCAGAGATTGCTGAAAGAGTCAAGTTCTTTTCTTGTAAACAGAATGAAGAATCCTTGACAGATTTTGCCAATACATTACGGCAATATAGTAATTATTGTGATTTCCCAGTTGAATTTTACCAGTAAGCCTTAATCACAGCCTTCGTTATGGGTGTAGATGACGTAAACATAAAATCAACCCCAATGAAGAAGGACAATGATTCTCTCACAGATGTTTTAGAGCTAGCAAATACTTTAGCTTCAATTCGGATAGCATCTTCATCTTTACCGATCAAAAAGGATAATGATTGTAACACCTTACAGTTAGGCCCTTGTTTCGTTTGTGGCGGGAAACACTTAAAGAAATATTGCCGAATTAAGAACCCTGTGTGCTATAATTGTCAAAGTAAAAACCACATAACAAGAAATTGTCGAGTGAAAAAGAATATCAAAATTTTGGGGGAGGACAAAGAAACAAAGAATGTAGATTCAGTTTTTGGCGAAGTACAGGATGTCCTTGCTGTTAGTCATCAAACAGGTAGTTTTCCCTGTTTACAATTTTATATTCAGATGAATGGGAAATATATTGAAATGCAGTTTGATACAGGAAGCTGTGCCTCACTAATATCAGAGAACACGTGGAAAAAGTTACAAAAACCACTCTTGCGCCCCTAAAAACAATGTTTCACTTCCTTCACTGGACAAAGTGTTGGCTTGCTGGGCGAAGTTGATGTGCAAGTCAGCTTTAGGAATATAAAAAGAGATCTAAGACTTTATGTGGCTCACGGAGTAAACCCAAATATTTTAGGAAGAGACTGGATTTGTCAACTACAACTACATACAGAATCTCTTTCTAATTTACAGAAATTGAGTTCTAATCAATATAAATGTGCACTTCAGATCAAAAGTTCGGAGGAAAAGGTGAATGATCTTTGTGAAAAGTATGCTAATTTGTTTATACCAGGGGAAAATAAGTGTTCGAAAACTCCTGCTAAGCTCTATTTGAAGAAAGATACTGTTCCAGTTTTCAAAAAAGCTAGGCCCGTTCCCCTAGCGCTAAGAGACAAAGTGCGTGATGAATTAAACCGTCTTATTAACAATGGCGTGCTCGAAGAAGTCGACCATTCAGAATGAGCTGCGCCTTGTGTGATCGTCAGGAAACCAAATGGAGATTTACGGATTTGTGCAGATTTTTCAACTGGACTGAATCAGGCGTTAGAACCACAGACTCCCTACACATGATGAATTGTTCTCAAAGTTAGTAGGTGGACAAAAGTTCACAACGCTTGACTTATCTGATGCTTATCTCTCAATCCCTATGGAAGAGGAGTCCAAAAACTTACTTGTGATCAATACAATCTTTGGTTTGATGCGATACAAAAGGTTATGTTTTGGAGTAGGACCTGCAACAGCGATTTTTCAAAAGAGAATGTATTCAATGCTATCGAATCTAGAAGGCGTTGCATTTCTTCTTGACGACGTAATTGTAACAGGAACTAGTGATGAGGAACACCTAGAAAGATTGGAAGAAGTGCTAAGAAGAATCCAAGAAGAAGGATTTTGTCTCAATCGAGCCAAATGTAAGTTTCTGCAAGATAAAGTCAATTACTTAGGGTTAACTATTTCCAATGAAGGAATTTCAGCTAATGATGATAAAATAAAACCTATTCTAGACATGAAAGAACCCCAAGACTTAAAACAACTTGAGACATTTATTGGAATGGCAAACTTCTATTCACGATTCTTTCCAAATTTCGCTAACGTTTGCACACCTCTCAATACGTTGAGAAAGAAGGATGTAAAGTGGAACTGGACAATTGAATGTTCTGAAGCTATTTCAAAAATCAAGACGGCGTTAACTTCTACTCCAGTGTTGGTGCTTTATGACAGTAAGCTTCCAATTGTCGTCGCTGCAGATGCATCTTCTGTAGGAATCGGATGCGCAATCTTCAACAGATATCCAGACGGAATAGACAAGCCCATAGCTTTTGCGTCAAAAACACTTACTTCCTCTGAGAAAAACTATTCACAAATTGAGAAAGAGGCCTTAGCCTCTTTTAAGTGTATGCTCTTAAAAAGTTTCGGTTGTACCTATGGGGTTGTGAGTTCTTGATTCAAACCGATCACCGACCACTGTTATCTATATTTGGATCAGCAAGAGGTGTACCTATTTCTACCTCATGCAGACTTCAGAGATGGGCCCTTTATGTTTCAAATTTCACATTTAAGACTGAATATGTCCCAACAAACAATTTCGGGAAAGTAGATTGCCTCAGCCGACTACCACTTGGCGAAGTTGACGTGTTTGATGAATCCGATGAAGGATATAGTACAGTTATTGGTTTGATTTTTTCTGGGAGCTTAAGCTCTCTTCCAGTAACCTTGTCGGAAATAAAAGAGGCGACTGAAGAGGATCCAATTCTCCGTGAGGTAAAAGCCTTCACTGTGAATGGTTGGCCAACTACTAACGTTAAACCTGAAATGAAGAAGAATGATCTGACTATCCATGAAGGTTGGGTCATGTGGGGGGTGAGGACAGTAATTCCAACAAAACTTAGAGGGAAAATCCTCTCAGATCTCCATGACACTCACCAAGGCATCGTCAAAATGAAATCGCTGGCTCGAGAATACGTTTAGTGTCCAACATAAGTGAGTCAATTGAGCGTGTGTCTCAAACTTGCACATTGTGTAACATGTTCGCCCCTCGTGAACCTCAGACTAAGTTTTTGAACAGTTGGCCTGTTTGTAACCAACCATGCACAAGGATACATGTTGACTATGCAGGCCCGTTCTTAAATAGCATTTTCTAATTGGTTGTAGATGTATATTCATTGTTCAGGCTGGGTTGAAATAATCAAAGTGAACTCCATGACCTCAGAAACCATGGTTAGACAGTTGAAACTCATGATATGTCGGTATGGTATTCCGAGAACGATAGTCACAGACAACGGGACATGCTTCACATCGGCAGGTTTCACTTCTTTTTGTAATCAGCTTGGAATCAAACATATAACTACATCAGCAAATCGTCCGACTTCAAATGGTCAAGTGGAGAAATATGTGGGCACAATGAAAAATTCACATCGGAAGTTAACCCAAGAAACCTCATCAAAAGGATTAGAAGCAGATCTTAACAATTTTCTGTTTAAGTACAGAATCACACCACACGTTACTACGGGTATTTCACCATCAGAACTTTTCCTTCGACGCAAGATGCGCTGCCAGTTAGATTTAATTCGCCCAGAACAACAAGAGGGAGAGGGAAAGACTGAAGGAAACGGGAAACAACCCTTAAAAGATTTTAAAAGAAATCAAATGATCTATTGGTCGGAGTTGAAAAACGGGAGAACAGTGTGGAAAAGTGGAAGAGTCCTTAAGAGATTAGGAAGAAATGTTTGGCAGATAGAAGCGGGTGGTCGAATTTTTAAAAAACATGCTGACCAACTAAGACTTAATATCTTCCTCCATAATCCGTGCCTTACTCGACGGGGAGGTGATGTGTATCTGTTTATTGATGAATGTCATATTAAGATCAGCTGATAGTTTTAGTTGTTGTGTTTTGTTTTGTAAACACTAGGTTTTGAGTAATAAAGGTTTTCTTGATTTAATCTATTCGTGAATATACAAAAGTAACAAACCAATTAATTTGTGTAAATTAAATTTCTCTTTTGCTTTTCAATCCTCATTCCTTTTCTAACAAAATCAGTTGATCACAGGCTAATAATAACTGTATGGATAATTAAATACAATATAAGATCAGCCAAAACAATTGAGGTAGGCCAAGAACCCTTAAACGACGGCACTGACTTGGCACTGAAGCTCAGTTAGTATCGCTTAGGTTTCACGTGTTTCAGATGTTTAGCATGTTTTGCAAAGAGTTCTCAAACAACAAAAAAAAGCAGTCAGAATAATTGCAGGACTCCACAGACTCGACAGCTGCAGGGAAGCATTCAGGTCACTCAAAGTGCTTACCATTGTAGCACTTTACATCCAGGAAGTTATACTGTTTGCAGTATGAAATAACCCTACAAGGCGTGGCGAAATGCACCAACATAACCTAAGAAACACCATGCAGTACAATCTTCCACAACATCGCACAGCACAGTTTGAAAAGAAACCTTCATACGCAGGAATGAATCTCCACAACAGGCTACCCCCAGATCTCAGAAGCAAAACGGAAGATGACCTAAAACCAGCTCTGCAACAATGGCTCATCAATCGACCATTCTACTCCCTAAATGAATACTACCAACACATCTTCGACTAGAATTATTGTAAATTGACTCTACTACTGTTCTTAATGAATATGTAAATAAAGAATATTGTCTATTGTCTATTGTCAGATTGTGAGATCAATCCCCTTCCAGGGCATTATATTTTCATTCAGTGTTTATGCTATATTAATTAAGGTGTATTACATCGGTTTTATTTAAACCACATAAATGTTTTCATTGAGTAATAAATGTTTATATAATTTTGCTAATTAACTTGTATAATACATGTCTTACTCTATCCGAGCTAAGTTTGGTCGCCAGGTACTTTATTATAAAAGGTATATCAAATCATATGTTAAATATTTAAAAATTACTGTCAAGCCAATCACATGTCAAAATATTTAGTCACTGTTTATTATTGTTTATAGTTCTTTCATTTCTATTCTCTCAATTGCTTGAAAACGTTTATATATTAATTAAACAAAAATTCGCAAAACTTTTCATTCTAACATTTCATTTATCCAATCAAACCAGTTAAATAATTATATTGTAATTTGCCACATATCTACAAACTTCAAGATATATATACTTTTAGGAATAAATAACAATATAATATGGAATAATTTTGAAATACCATTAAAATCAATCCAGAGCTTTATTTTTGATGACCTTTAACAAGGATTAGAATACAAGGACTAGGTCTACTTATAAACTAAATAGTATTGATTTTAATTGTACAGCTAGTTATTTATTTATGTTAAGTCAAAAGCCATTGGACTACTTACGTTACAGTACCTGTCAACCCCTGGGACTTTTGGAGACTTGAACTAAAACTGCTTTTACTTATTTTTATGAATATCTAATTCTAAATATATTAAACAAAGTCGTTAAATATATAAATACAAAAATGGCTGTATAATGTTTTGCATTAGAACTATTGATATATTTATGATATTATACATGGTATGCAATATTACTTAGCCAATCACACAATAAAAAATAATCTAAACAAATTTATACGTATTTACATTTTTACAAAGACCACAGCACAAACACAACCTAAAAACTACACACCTGTTGTTGACTAATAGTTTGGTTTTATTTGCCAAGTTGGCAAACTTAGGAAACCAAAATTATAGACCGAAAACAATTCTGTACAGTATCATAAAGAAACAAATATTAATCCAGAAAGTGCTGCGAGAAAGTTATTGCGCCAGGAATACCTGGGCGCATTGACAGCATGACGGCAATGCTCTGTCCAAGTATACCAATGGGTGCTAATAGATAACATCTTCAGTAAGACTAAGAACAAATTATTGTGATATATCTTGCAAAACTAGTCTTTTGATAGCTTATTACTTTATTTAAGAAGTGAATAGAAGTCAGTTCATAAAAAACCTTCTCAAAAATTTATGGAGAACAAAAAGAAAATATTTATCATAGTAAGTGTGCTTGTTTTCACGGAGAAGAAAAACACAAATGCTTTCTTTAGTGTTACAGTTAGAATAGAAATTGAGATAAGACACATTTTGGCTTTTTAGGGTATAAAGCATAAAAATAACCAAAAATATAACTGTTCCACACAGTGTACAGACAAAACTCTGTCTATATAAAATTATTGGATTGACAGTGAGTTTTTGACAGGGTTCGGGCCATTGCCATGGGCAGTGATGGCAGAAGTTTTCCCATCCAATGTCAAAGCTCTCGCCGCTGCAATCACAGCTTCCTTCTGCTGGCTTCTTGGTTTCGTCATCACAAAGTTCTTCAACAGCATTTCTGACCAATTTGGCCCACACACTGCCTTTTTCACCTTCTCTATCAGCTGTGTAGCTGCATTGCTATTTACCATCTTTGTCTTGCCTGACACCAGAGGTCTGACACTACAGCAAATTTTGGATCTGCTTAACAAAAAACCTCTGGTCAAACCATGTCAGAGCAAAGAAGAGGAGGAGGAGGACAGTAAACCTTGATAAATAAATGGACATTTTCTACTAGGCATGTTTTTAATTTGTTTATTATTAACTCATTTTTGTTATACCATTTTTAAGGTGGTTTCATTATTTATACATATGCTATAAAAAAGGTAGCACTTAAACACAAAAGTTTAATAAAATAAAATAATCCATTTCATCTTCCTCCTTTCCATATATAGTACTGTTACGGGTCTAAAGGCCATATAAATCAAAACAATGGTGATTTCACAATTACAATTATGACAGTTTATTTTCATTTCAATAGCATTTTCGAGAAACTTAAATGTGTTTAAGGGATAATAGTACAGGCAAGATGGGGATGAGGGCCAAGCCATCAAGCGGCTTGGCCCTCATCCTTCATCAGGGAAGAGAAGAATGGTGATCACTTCCCCTCATATTAACTTTCAATCCAGGACCTGATACAGTTATGATACCCCAGGACCTGATACCCATGATGATGGAGGTCTTGGACCTTGATATTCCTTCCAGGTGGACTCCGGGTAGTGGCTACAGGTAATGTTGGAAATGGGCGACTTGGCCTCGACTTATTACACTGATGGTTCAAGCATGGGTAGCCACTAAGGGCTTGGGGTCTACCGTGCCAAAACCTGTATTTCTCATTATTATTAGTCTGTATTTCTCGCTGTGACTGTGTTCTAGTCAGAAACCCTTACAATTGAATGTTGGGCCAGAAGGCTTCGTGATAGGCGGCTGAATAAGGCAACGATCAAAAAGCTGCCAGTAACTGAGTGCGACTAGCATGGATCCCAGGACAAGTTGAACATGAAGGGAACGAAAGAGCAGATGGTTTAGTCAGGGCTCAGTCTCACCTGAGGAATTTTGTCCAGGGTCCATTTGCTAGGGGCTTGCCAAGCTATGTAGCTGGGAGGAGGACAAGAAGAGGGGGGTGTGGTCAGGCTCCTCTGGTCTACTGCAGTTAAAGACACTAATCAAACTGTTCAGGAAGGAGCTGCGAAAGCTCTCCATGGGAGACATCATAATAATTAAAATCCTTATTTTCTGAAACCAATCAAACTACCTATTTGCAGTAGAGAAGTTTACATTTAAAGTGATGTCTAGGCATCATTAATAAACATGGTCTACAAGCGTGATTGAAGCACATGATAGTCTACCACTCTAGCGCACCGCAAAGCACACATTATTCATTGACATCAAGCAGCTTATTAACTATAACTTTATTAACCCATTCGATTACAACGATGGCGAATCTTTTAACAGCAAAAAATTTAACAGATCGCAGCGAGTTAGTTCCTCAGAAATCCAATAGATCACATATACTTTTTATTATGTAAGCTTCAGGCTTTATTTTGGTTATAATTTCATCCTCTATGGCCAGCCCTATCACTAAAAAAGTCAATTGAAAACGATGTTTCATCAGTGATGACAATTGAATGTTTTTTCCATGGTTAGTGGTTTGATAAAATATTTTATAGTGGTATATATATATATAGTGTTCACTGTTAAGGACTACAGTTATTTTAAGTATAATTAAAAAAATAAATCTACTAGAATATCTAAACTTACTATCGGATACAATTCAATTCACAAAAGAGAGACAAATCAAAGAAATTAACTATCTAGACTTAACCATAAGAAACAAAAATAATAGACACAAATACCAAATACATAATTTACAGAAAACCAACCCAGTCAGACCTTCTATTACCATACAAATCACATCATCCCTGAAAATACAAAATGGCAGGATTCAGAACCATGATAAATAGACTCATATACATCCCAATGAACGAAGAAGATTATGAAAAAGAAAAAGAAACCATTAAATTTCTAGCTGTCAAAAATGGATACAACTCTAAAACTCTGCTTAGAAACATAAAGAAAACCAAACACAAACAAAATAAAGAAGAAAAACCTGAAAATAAATATATAAGTTTACCACATAGTTCAATACTAAACAAGACAACAAAAAAAACATTTAAAACAAACTATGAAATCAGCTACAAACCCCAAAACAATGCCTTTAACATGATAAATAAAAAAAGAAACAATAAAATACATCAACAAAATAAATAAAACCAATCAAGCATTTATAAATTAAAATGTTCAGACTGCAATAACTACTCCATAGGTCAAACAGGAAAAACATTCAAAGAAAGATTCCGAGAACACATTCAAGCACTCCGAAGCAACAACACAACAACCATGAAATCTATCATTGAATCCAAAATCATAATTACAAGAACATACAAGAAAATCTTGAAATAATTGAATTCACAACTAAACCACATATCATGGATTCAAAAGAAGAAAATTACATTTATTCAGGGCAAAAAACTGACCCACAAAACAGTTTGAACAACCACATAACAGAAAAAGAATCCATTTCTGAAAAAATCAGAAAACTCAAAAAAATATATAATTACATTTCACATTTATATAGATACAAACATTTTTTTAACCAACATCTTCAACAACAAATTTATATTTATTAAATTGGAATTATTTAATTTAAACATATGTGATTTAATTATTGTTTATATTAGGTTATCATTATTCATGATCATGATTAACTTGAAAACCCTTAAATGTTATCAAAGGATACTCAGTTGATTTTTTCAATTATACTTATTACTGTATATATATATATATATATATATATATATATATATATATATATATATCTGGAAAACATTTTCATATTTTATAACCTAACGGAGCACGTTTATTAATGATGCATAGACATCATTAGAAATGTTGTATATATATATATATATATATATATATATATTAATATATATATATATATATATATATATATATATATATATATGTGTATATATATATATATATATATTAATATATATATATATATATATACAACATTTCTAATGATGTCCATGCATCATTAATAAACGTGCTCCGTTAGGTTATAAAATATGAAAATGTTTTCCAGATACAAAGAGCTGTACTTATCCATAATGGTTGCTGGAAATGAATGTAAAATTTACATTTTTTAATGAATTAAAATTTTAGAAAAATATATATATTTACATGCAATGGTTTACTATAAAAATGTATATTTTGGAACAAAAATATGGGACTGAAATATGCAATTTGCTTGAGATAAAGATTTTGTCAATTTTAGAACACTTGGATATGTCTATAAAATAAGTCTAACTACTTATATTTTATAAACAACAGTCAACACACACAGTTCTTACTGTACACACAAAACAGTTCAGCACAAAGGTATTAGTCCACCACTATTTGTAAATATAAACTAATACAGCACACAGAATGAAAACATTGATGACCATTGCAGTTGAACAGCCAGCTAGCGATGACACTGACGTGGTTGTTGCATCAGTTGTCCAGTGGTACCAACTGCTATTTCTTAGGACATAAAACTCTACTTAGAGGGATTTTGGGATAAGAAATTTTGCTCAACGAGACCAATGAATAAACTAGCATATGATGGAGCCATTCGAGTACCCATTGCTGTACCTCTGATTTGGAGGTAATTTTTGTCCATAACTTTAAAGTTATTCATTGTTAATATCATTTGAATAAGAATGGCTAAAATATTAGTAGAAGGTAAAGAATTTGTTGGTCTAGAGTTTAGTGTTTAGAGAAAGTGTTTAGCAGCCTTCAGACCACCTACGTGGGGAATATGTGTATAGGATAAAGTAAAAACTCACAACTTCCAACACTATTTAACCTTTATAACCTAATTTAACTACTATTTAACCTAATTAGAATTACTTACTTTGCTTATATCCAGTCTTTATTGTCTTATGGCATCATAGCTTGGGGTGGTACCATCAAATAAATTACGGAACCTTTGAACATCATTCAAAAGTCAATACAAAAGTTGCTTTTCAGAAGGGGTGAAGGTACCCGTCGGTTGCTCTATTTCACGAAACTAAAGTCCTTTCACTTCGCCAACTTTTCGGTAAAGATTGATTGATTCTCATATATAAAAGATTTTACAATATTTTTTCTCTAGTTTCCCATACTCACAATACCCGAGATGCACGAACTTTTTCAATATCTGTCCTTCAGTAAACCAGATCAATCTCAAAAACGAATTCCTTTTAAATTTCCAGTATTTTGTATCGTAACCTAATTCAATATTTCCCCAATCTGAATATTTTAAATTCGCCGTCAGTTTTATCTTTGAAAAAAAGATGTAAAGAATTTCTTATAGACCTAGGCATGGAGGAGGCCGAAACACTTATCACGGCAACCTACAGTCGACCGGGACACTGACGCCAGACTTGACATTCACTCCCCCTTCCATTACATTTGCTTAGTGATTCTTGTTTCAGGTCCAAATTTATTGATTCAATTTTCTTTCTTGTTTTGCGGGCAGTTTATTGTGTATTGTTTTTCAATTACTAGTTTTTCTTTCTTCATCCAACACAATTTTTTTTGTTTGTTTTTTGTACTCATATTTTTTCTGTTCAACGCTAACTTTAATTTTGATATCTTTTCCCCAATGTACAAATCTAATTACTGTCGGCCATTATAAATATGATTAGTGCTTCAACTCAGGCCTACGCACAGGCTCCTGCCCATGTAGGCGTTTCCTTATGTATTGGCTAAGTTTATACTTAGTTGTTTAGGTTATTCTTGCCATAGATTGCTATTATTTATTTTCATTTAAATTTTCTGACTGTAAATCACTATAAGGATAAATAAACATATTTCATTTCATTTCCTTTCCTTTTAGTGCTACTGGTGTTTCCCATATTCCATGCTGAAAAGTGCTAGGCGGTTTTTGCGAAAAAATAAGCATTTACAAAGAAAATTATATATACCATGTTTTTCAAGATATTGGCACCCAACTTGTTTTTGTGTTTACACAAATAAATGCCCTAACTAATGATTGTATATGTATTATGTTTTATGTACTTTATCATAATAAAAAATTAAATAAATAAAGATTTTATTTTACAAAATTTTTATTTTTTTACTTTAACGTAAAATAAAGTGAACAAAGAATTTTCTAAAACATTTTTACTGTTACCTAAATAAATACCCCCGTCGCAGCAGACCTGCGTACTCAGCAAATTTCCAAATCAATAATTTAATATATGACAAGTTTTATAAAAAAATGTCCATAAACATGAGAATTATTCGCCTATTCTCCATAAGATTAACATAGGAAAGAGTGTGCAGGTTAGCTGCTGTGATGAACACTGAAAGAAGTCATTTCTACCATGAATAATTTTTATCTTAACATTTATACCAACTTTCATCAACATCTGTCCATAAATAAAGGAGTTTGCCTATTCCCTATATGATTAATATGGGAAAAGAGTATGCAGGTTTGCTGCCATGATAAACACATAAACTATGATTTTTAAGCATAAATGGATAAATCTCAACCTCATAAAGCTAAATATCAAGCTTTATCCAAAAATATTTTTTTTAATATGGGAAATATTAATTTTTCCCTATCCTCCATAAAATTAACATTGGAGCCCCACAATACAACGTACTGTGTTTAGATTTTTTAATATCTCGGTAACCGTTGGAGATAGAGAAAAACTTTAAGGAGCTTAATTGTGTAGTTTTTTAAGCAAATTCCAATGGTAAAATATAAAATTAGAAATTTTAAAAAATTACATGTGAAAAACGCAAAAAACCCCATTTTGGGGTACAAAACCCCCCCCAAACTACCCGTTCCCATAAACCGATATGTCTGGACCAGAATAGTTTGTAAACCAGACAGTCTGGTTTACAAACTCGTCTGATCATTTGTAGGAATATACATCTCTACCAAATTTGGTATAGATCAGACCATTTTTACGAGAGTTATCGCGTTAACAGACACATATATATACATATATACATACACATATATATACATATATATTTAAAAATTTTAACGACTATTGTTTTTGGACTATGGGCATGGGCACCTAAGGACGAAAAAATAACATGGTCCCGGGCTTAAATCTTACCATGAGACCTACGGTAATAGCTTCTTCCCTATGGGAAATTCGCTAAAAGCATACTATTATAAACACTTTGGTGAAAAAATTATCAACCTATGTATAAACATAAGCTTTTTAAGCAAGAAAACATATAAAACAGCATTTTTCTAAAAACGTAAGCATTTACAAAAAAGATAAATCTACCCCATTTTACTTTCTCCCCTTATACATACATAGTATATGGAGAAAGTATTGTTTTCGTCACAATTTTCGAATTTGAGTTAACGGTGGATATATCCGTTTTGGGGTCCCCTGAATCCAAAAAAGTGGGTTTTGGCGTGATGTCTGTCCGTCCGTGTGTCTGTGTGTGTGTGTCTGGATGTGTACAGTGCCACAGCCTACCCCGTTTGTCCGATTTAGATGAAATTTGGCATGTATAGTCACCGTATCTCCAGGCGTTTTTTTCATTTTTTTGAATTTTTGATTTTTAAGGGTAGTTCACCCCTAAAAACCCTTAAAAATCGTGAAAAATCCAATTTTCTCAAAAACGGCTCTAACGATTTTTATTAAAATTTGATAGTTTATAGTGCACATAGCATTAAATAATTTGACACCACCCGCGTGTCTGTAAAAATTACGGTTCAAAAGTTATGGGCTTTTAAATGTCAAAAAATCAAATTTTTAAATTTTCAGCGAAAACAATAATACCCCCGTCGCAGCAGACCTGCGTACTCAGCGAATTTCCAAATCAATAATGTAATAATAATATATGACAAGTTTTATAAAAATCTGTCCATAAACATGAGAATTATTTGCCTATTCTCCTTAAGATTAACATGGGAAAGAGTGTGCAGGTTAGCTGCTGTGAGGAACACTGAAAGTAGTCATTTCCACCATAAATAATTTTTATCTTAACATTTATACCAACTTTCATCAACATCTGTTCATAAATAAAGGAGTTTGCCTATTCCCTATATGATTAACATGGGAAAAGAGTATGCAGGTTTGCTGCCATGATAAACACATAAACTATGATTTTTAAGCATGAATGGATAGATCTCAACCAGATGAAGCTAATTATCAAGTTTTATCCAAAAATATTCATAAATATGGGAAATAATAATTTTTTCCTATCCTCCATAAGATTAACATTGGAGCCTCAAAATACAACGTACTGTGTTTAGATTTTTTTATATCTCGGTAACCGTTGGAGATAGAGAAAAACTTTAAGGAACTTAATTGTGTAGTTTTTTAAGCTGATTCTAATGGTGAAATATAAAATTAAAATTTTTTAAAAATTACATGTGAAAAACGCAAAAAACCCCATTTTGGGGTACAAAACCCCCCCAAACTACCCGTTCCCATTGACCGATATGTCTGGTTTACGAACTCGTCCGAGCATTTGTAGGAATACACATCTCTACCAAATTTGGTCTTTATTGGACCATTTTTACGAGAGTTATCGTGTTCACAGACACATATATATATATACATATATATATATATAAATTTTAACGACTGTTGTTTTTGGACTCTGGGCACCTAAAGAAGAAAAAATAACATGGTCCCGGGCTTAAGTCTTACCATGAGACCTACGGTAATAGCTTCTTCCCTATGGGAAATTCGCTAAAAGTAAAGTATAACTTGACTGGTACCATTGAAACCAGCTTAAAAAACTAAACAAATTAGTATTATTATTATTTGAATTATTTGTCTACGACTAACGGTTCCAGCGAAAAGTTAAATTTACTGTCCACGATAAACGCAGTACGTTGTCTGAAAGCGCCCAATGTTATTCTTATGGAAAATATAAAAAAATCAATTTCTTCCTTACTTTCCACCCGTTTTCCATGAAACTTGGTATGAAGTGTAAGGTCAAATCACCGAACAAAACCTTGGTATTACCGGGGTGGGGGGGGTCCCCCATACAATTTGAACAATAAATTATTAAATGATATTTAGAATTACTTTGTAGAACATGATAGTTTTATTACAGATTGTCTTTTTTAAATTTACTTAAGGGAGAAAGTATGTGTCAGTCCACTGGTACCGTTTATTTAAAGATATTTCCACCCAATTTGATTGATGTTTACACAAATAACTGCCCTGCAGAATGGTATTATATTTATTATGTTTTAGGTACATTATCATAATAATAGTAAAAATACCCCCGTCGCAGCAGACCTGCGTACTCAGCGAATTTCCAAATCAATAATATAATAATAATAATATATGACAAGTTTGGTCAAAATCTGTCGATAAACATGAGAATTTTTGCCTATTCTCAATAAGATTAAAATTATTAACCTATGATTGAAAATAAACTTTTTATGTAGGAAAACATATAAAATGGTATTTTGAACATAGCGTACAGTAAATGCCCATTTTATGATGCCTACTGTTATAAATTTGGCCGGCACAATAATAAACATGTGACTTTTAATCAGGCAGAAAATAAAAAATATAAATACATAATCCCAAAAACTATAAACTATTAACGTGGTGAATAAATCTGTTCATTTTTTAAGGTACACATTTACTTCATAGTTTTACATTAACCCTAGAAATGGCAAAGTTGTAATTTACGACGCATTTACATATTCAATAAGAATTGGCAGGTGGAGGCATCTGTCGTCAGTTTAGTGAATTTGTTAGACACTATCGCCTACATGACCGTGTTGCCCTCTGGGGGCAAACAACCGAAACTGCTCTCGTAGTACACTAGCCTGCCACCGGGCAGGTCTTATAACCAAATAAGCGCTTTCAACTCCTATGCACTGGTGGCCTAACCGGCTAAAGCGCTGCGCTGACGAGCGTAACGTTCTAGCCATTCGGAAGTGCTAGGGTTAGAATACCAATTTGGCTTGCAAATGTGTGGTGTAGCGGAGTGGAGGGCCCACCTTACATGAACGGTGACCGG
>CM041791.1:95694518-95713887 GCA_023375725.1 Nephotettix cincticeps | reverse complement strand
TGGGGTACAAAAAACCCCCCCCAAACTACCCGTTCCCATAAACCGATATGTCTGGACCAGAATAGTTTGTAAACCAGACAGTCTGGTTTACAAACTCGTCTGATCATTTGTAGGAATATACATCTCTACCAAATTTGGTATAGATCAGACCATTTTTACGAGAGTTATCGCGTTAACAGACACATATATATACATATATACATATATATTTAAAAATTTTAACGACTATTGTTTTTGGACTCTGGGCATGGGCACCTAAGGACGAAAAAATAACATGGTCCCGGGCTTAAATCTTACCATGAGACCTACGGTAATAGCTTCTTCCCTATGGGAAATTCGCTAAAAGCATACTATTATAAACACTTTGGTGAAAAAATTATCAACCTATGTATAAATATAAGCTTTTTAAGCAAGAAAACATATAAAACAGCATTTTTCTAAAAACGTAAGCATTTACAAAAAAGATAAATCTACCCCATTTTACTTTCTCCCCTTATACATACATAGTATATGGAGAAAGTATTGTTTTCGTCACAATTTTCGAATTTGAGTTAACGGTGGATATATCCGTTTTGGGGTCCCCTGAATCCAAAAAAGTGGGTTTTGGCGTGATGTCTGTCCGTCCGTGTGTCTGGATGTGTACAGTGCCACAGCCTACCCCGTTTGTCCGATTTAGATGAAATTTGGCATGTATAGTCACCGTATCTCCAGGCGTTTTTTTCATTTTTTTGAATTTTTGATTTTTAAGGGTAGTTCACCCCTAAAAACCCTTAAAAATCGTGAAAAATCCAATTTTCTCAAAAACGGCTCTAACGATTTTTATTAAAATTTGATAGTTTATAGTGCACAGAGCATTAAATAATTTGACACCACCCGCATGTCTGTAAAAATGACGGTTCAAAAGTTATGGGCTTTTAAATGTCAAAAAAATCAAATTTTTAAATTTTCAGCGAAAACAATAATACCCCCGTCGCAGCAGACCTGCGTACTCAGCGAATTTCCAAATCAATAATGTAATAATAATATATGACAAGTTTTATAAAAATCTGTCCATAAACATGAGAATTATTTGCCTATTCTCCTTAAGATTAACATGGGAAAGAGTGTGCAGGTTAGCTGCTGTGAGGAACACTGAAAGTAGTCATTTCCACCATAAATAATTTTTATCTTAACATTTATACCAACTTTCATCAACATCTGTTCATAAATAAAGGAGTTTGCCTATTCCCTATATGATTAACATGGGAAAAGAGTATGCAGGTTTGCTGCCATGATAAACACATAAACTATGATTTTTAAGCATGAATGGATAGATCTCAACCAGATGAAGCTAATTATCAAGTTTTATCCAAAAATATTCATAAATATGGGAAATAATAATTTTTTCCTATCCTCCATAAGATTAACATTGGAGCCTCAAAATACAACGTACTGTGTTTAGATTTTTTTATATCTCGGTAACCGTTGGAGATAGAGAAAAACTTTAAGGAACTTAATTGTGTAGTTTTTTAAGCTGATTCTAATGGTGAAATATAAAATTAAAATTTTTTAAAAATTACATGTGAAAAACGCAAAAAACCCCATTTTGGGGTACAAAACCCCCCCAAACTACCCGTTCCCATTGACCGATATGTCTGGTTTACGAACTCGTCCGAGCATTTGTAGGAATACACGTCTCTACCAAATTTGGTCTTTATTGGACCATTTTTACGAGAGTTATCGTGTTCACAGACACATATATATATATACATATATATATATATAAATTTTAACGACTGTTGTTTTTGGCAAGAAAAATTATTTTTAGACTTTGACGTAAAATAAAGTGAACAGAAAAAAGTTCTAAAGCATTTATACTGTTACCTAAGTAACAAACATACTTTTATAAACAATTTGGTGAAAAATTATTAACCTATGATTGAAAATAAACTTTTTATGTAGGAAAACATATAAAATGGTATTTTGAACATAGCGTACAGTAAATGCCCATTTTATGATGCCTACTGTTATAAATTTGGCCGGCAAAATAATAAACATGTGACTTTTAATCAGGCAGAAAATAAAAAATATAAATACATAATCCCAAAAACTGTAAACTATTAACGTGGTGAATAAATCTGTTCATTTTTTAAGGTACACATTTACTTCATAGTTTTACATTAACCCTAGAAATGGCAAAGTCGTAATTTACGACGCATTTACATATTCAATAAGAATTGGCAGGTGGAGGCATCTGTCGTCAGTTTAGTGAATTTGTTAGACACTATCGCCTACGTGACCGTGTTGCCCTCTGGGGGCAAACAACCGAAACTGCTCTCGTAGTACACTAGCCTGCCACCGGGCAGGTCTTATAACCAAGTAAGCGCTTTCAACTCCTATGCACTGGTGGCCTAACCGGCTAAAGCGCTGCGCTGACGAGCGTAACGTTCTAGCCATTCGGAAGTGCTAGGGTTCGAATAAATGGTATTTTGAACATAGCGTACAGTAAATGCCCATTTTATGATGCCTACTGTTATAAATTTGGCCGGCAAAATAATAAACATGTGACTTTTAATCAGACAGAAAATAAAAAAATATAAATACATAATCCCAAAAACTGTAAACTATTAACGTGGTGAATAAATCTGTTCATTTTTTAAGGTACACATTTACTTCATAGTTTTACATTAACCCTAGAAATGGCAAAGTCGTAATTTACGACGCATTTACATATTCAATAAGAATTGGCAGGTGGAGGCATCTGTCGTCAGTTTAGTGAATTTGTTAGACACTATCGCCTACGTGACCGTGTTGCCCTCTGGGGGCAAACAACCGAAACTGCTCTCGTAGTACACTAGCCTGCCACCGGGCAGGTCTTATAACCAAATAAGCGCTTTCAACTCCTATGCACTGGTGGCCTAACCGGCTAAAGCGCTGCGCTGACGAGCGTAACGTTCTAGCCATTCGGAAGTGCTAGGGTTAGAATCCCAATTTGGCTTGCAAATGTGTGGTGTAGCGGAGTGGAGGGCCCACCTTAAATAAACGGTGACCGGCTTGAGTGGAAGTTGACGGCATTTGTAGGCTTAATTGGGAGTGGACACCTGTTTTGCTTTTGTGGTTAGTGGTTATAAGGGGGGGCATGTTTTAAGCTTTTTAGCGAATTTCCCATAGGGAAGAAGCTATTACCGTAGGTCTCATGGCAAGAGTTAAGCCCGAGACCATGTTATTTTTTCTTCTTTAGGTGCCCAGAGAAGGCTCCAATGTTAATCTTATAGAGGATCAGGAAAAATTAATTTTTCACTTATTATCTAATATTTTTGGATGAAACTTGATATTTAGCTTCATGTGGTTGAGATCCATACATTTGTGCTAAAAAATCATAGTTTATGTGTTTATCATGGCAGCAAACCTGCATACTCTTTTCCCATGTTAATCATATGGAGATTAGGCAAACTCCTTTATTTATGGACAGATGTTGATGAGAGTTGGTATAAATGTTAAAAATAAAATTTTTGATGGTATAAATGGCTACTTTCAGTGTTCCTCACAGCAGCAAACCTACTCACTCTTTCCCATTTTAATCTTATGGAGAATAGGCAAAAAATTCTCATTCTTTATCAACAGATTTTGACCAAACTTGTCATATATTATTATTATTATATTATTGATTTGGAAATTCGCTGAGTACGCAGGTCTGCTGCGACGGGGGTATTTTGTTTAAACTTTGATATTTCATGAAGATATTAGTAATTATTTTTATGTTACAGTTAAGAGTAAAAAGCTTGCCACTTCCAGGGTTAATGAATGATTCAGATGGCATTGGATAGTAAAGCATACTGCTAATGGAAAGTAAAAAAACAGCTGTAGCTTAAGAAATCAAATGTTTTTATTGTGAACATTTGTAAACAAACTTAGTCCCTATAAGGTTAACATTAGAAATTTAAAACGCTATAAAATGGAAACTAATTGAATTTATGGAAACTGAATATGCCTAAAGCATGACCGGAGCAGAGAAGAATCCGAAAAATCAAAGATCAATTAAATCGGTCCAGCCGTTCTAGAGTTATAATGAACTTAACTAACACAACATTGTTTTATATATTTAGATAAGTAGGTAGGCGTATTTTATAGACATATCTAAGTGTTCTAAAATTAAGATAAAATCTTTATCTCAAGCAAATTGCATATTTCAGTCCCATATTTTTGTTTCAAAATATACATTTTTATAGTAAACCATTGTATGTAAATACATATATTTTCTAAAACTCTGTTATATTTCCAAAGAAAAATAAATTTTACATTCATTTTCAGCACCCTTTATGGATAAGTAAGGCTCTTTGTATCTGGAAATTATTTTCATATTTTATAGCCTAACGGAGCACAGACATGATTTTAGAAGCCGTTATCATCCCTCTATAATAACCTAAACACTTTACTTTTTCAAATACTTACTTTTAAATTACTTATTAGTGAACTTACAAAACATATTTAGGGTGTATAAACATACAACTTTTATTTTCCATCTTATTTTTATCTTATCTGATACCATTAAAAACTAAATCATTCCCAATATCAATCTTATGGGAGAAAAATTATTTTTGAGTGAGGTTTACACTCTAAAAAAATATTTTTGAAAACATTAATTTACAGCAAAACTATGAACCGAGATTGAACTTTCTTATTATTATTTATTAAAAAAATAATTTATTGTACTATAAACATAATAATACAGAATAATACATATACCTAAATAATAAAAGAACATAAGCTTAAATCCGTTAAGAATTTGATCAGTATGTGTAACGCTTTTACTTGTGTGGATTACTTACCATCATAAAATCTTAAACCCCAAACTTAAAGGAACTTGCTTTCACCACGAGAGAACCTGGTGTCTAGTAGTTGGGCTTTTTTGAATATAGCTTTCTTCTGTGCTTCATCAAACCTGTGAACTTGTAGATCAATGTTACGATCAAAAGGACGTCTTTCTTTCTTCTTCCCTTCCTTTTCTTCTTTCTATGATTGATAAAAATGAAATAAAAATTACTTAAAACTTAAAAAAATAAACTTAAATGGTTAGTCAAATAAAAGTCTTACAATTTTAGTTTTAACGTTAGAAACACAGAAAATAGTCACAAGGAGACAGAATAAAACTCTGTACTTTTATTCTTTGCCAAAAAATTTTGTCATTAAAAGTGTATTATTTCTTAATTTTTCTTCAAATTAAATCAATACTGGCAAGGCTGTTAACCCATTCCCATCTAATGACGCACACTGCACATCCGCGTATTTCGCTAGACAGATATCTAAGGACGTGCGCCGTACGTCCCGCGGGGCGGTTTCAAGCAAACATTGTGGGTTGCCTGATTGTATTTCGACGTAGTTCTTTTTTCCGCCGTTAGGTGTGCTAGTTCATTTCTCATACGATAAATGGTGTTGGCGTTTTCTCTTACCATCGTATTTAGTGTCCAAAGTTCTGTATTGACAGTAAATTATTTTCTTGTTTGCACAATTTGTTCAGCGATTGTATTTATTGATGAGAATACTTTATACTTATACTTTTAACTGAAATAGCGACCTACCCAGGTAGGTATTTTAAGCCAAGTATGAATGTTGGATGATAGTGGCGCGATCTTGTAGTCTTGTTACTGACTAAGGCTGACATGTTCCTTAGACAGGACTGTTAATTAATAGCTCAACAGCCGATGGCAACTAAGGGACCTACAGTTTAACGTGGAATCCGAACCACGACCTCTGAATTACGAATTGGTCTAATTATGAGGATGGTCTTTGTGGATTAACGTAGTACTCAATAGTGTGGACGTTAATCCACACAAGAGAACACTACACCCACCGACCATCTCTCACAACTATTCACAATTCGTGACCTCCAAGTAGCTGGATTACATGACGTCGCCACCATCCCAGTCAATTAATATTGATTATTATTTAAAGATTTATCATTAACTATTTATTACTGCAGGTAACTAGAAGTGGATGTGCCAAGTGAAATAAAGGAATCAATTGAAAATAAAATAAGTCTTGATGAAACAACATTACCTACTTGTTTCTAAGCTTGGAACTGGTGAAAAAGTACAGTACAGTAAAACCTCGTTAATCTGGACTAATTGGGGCTCCAAGTCGTCCGGATTAACGAAAGTCCGGATAAAAACAAGGATAAAAACAAATAATCCTAAACGAAGAAAGACAGTGATTTTTGGGTACTCCAAAAATCACCTTTTGCAGATAAACTTAAATAGTATGTATATTCTGAATATAAAAATACATATTGTACAAACAGTAGTTACATTTGAACAAAAATATACACTTGGTATTAAAGTCCATACAAAAAATGAGTCAACGAAAAAAGACAAAATTACTTTGAACATGAGGGTTGAGGTTCGTCCTCCAGTGACTGAACTGGTTTGAAGATGGAGTTGAACTTCATTTGCCTTTCTTTTGTGTTAATTTCACAACTAAACAACGCAACTAAAACGTGAAGTGCAATAATTGACCTCTGAGGAGCAACTGACGGCCTGACACGAGCAGGAGAAACACAATCGTGTGACTGAGCTACTATTGGCTGACAGTAACCATGGTAACGGCACGTACGCCTTGCGCTGTGACCGCCCGCACTCGGCACACGCACGCTCACATCGCCGGGCGCAGTCGTACAGTGACGATCGTATACTACTAATCAGCGTTCTGCGCATTAAAAATGCGATACAATGCCTGTCCGGATTAAGCGAAGTCCGTATTAATGGGGTCCGGATTAACGAAGTTTTACTGTAATAATTTTTTTTCTTGCTAAAAGTGATTGTATACAGGGACTGTATACAGTTAAAGGGTATAAGTAACAGGGAAAAGAAATCAGAACGTATAATTCATGAAGTTACTCCATGAAACTAATTATGAAACTAACTAACTCCAATTCTTTCACGCTAATAGTGACATGCACAGTCGTAGTGAACAAGGCTCGATATTCGTTCAGAACGGAGGGCCTCAAGTATCGACCGTTCTACCCGACAGGAATGGGTCAACTTTGTGCTAAGTAGGCTGTAATTTGCTAAATTGTAAATTGCTGTTTATCTGTAATTATTAAAAGTAAGAAAATTACATCTCAAAACAGATATACAGGGAAAAAATTTCAATTCTTTTTTATTTTTGAATATTTAAACCCATAAATTACAAAGAAAACTCGTGTTAATGTGTGAAAAATACAATATAATACAATAGCACTCTAATATGGAATTAAGTACTGTACAAACAAATCACCTTTTTCTTCTTCTTCAATTTCTTTTGATGCATTTCTAAGAGGCTTTTTTCACGATCTTTATTTCGGCTGAGTTTAGATATCTTCTCCATGGTTTCATTTCGTTCCTTTACAAAAGCTGTCCTCATTGTTTCCTCACTACTTGTAGGCTCAGTCTCTCCTCTCTGAAGTTCAATATAAAATATATTGTTTATTAATTTGTAGTTCCACCATTTTGTTTTGATTAGTTAGAATTAAATGAAACTAGGGGTATTTTATTAACTTACAAAATATGTATTTATTTTATCTATAGAAGTTTGAAGTGTAATCAATACATCTGATATTTTGAATAAATAAACGTTATCAGTGGACTGACACACATACCTCCTTCAATAAAATTACAATATGAACCCAACTAAAATTGTGGTAAATTAAAATACCCCGTCGCAGCAGACCTCCGTACTCAGAGAATTTCCAAATCAATAATATAATAATAATATACACAAGTTTTATTAAAATCTGTCCATAAACATGATATTTATTTGCTATTCTTCATAAGATTTACCTAGGAAAAAGTGTGTAGGTTTGCTGCCATGATAATCACATAAACTATGATTATTAAGCATAAATGGATAGATCTCAACACCATTAAGGTAAATACCAAGTTTAATAAAAAAATATTGATTGATATGGGAAATATTAATTTTTCCTTATCTTCCATAAGCTCCAAAATACAACGTACTCTGTTTAGATTTTTAATATCTCAGTAACCGTTGATGATAGAAAAAAGCTTTAAGGAACTAAATTGTGTAGTTTTTTAAGCTGATTCTAATGGTGAAAGATAAAATTTAAAAAATTTTAAATTACATATGAAAAACGCAAAAAACTCAATTTTTGAGTACAAAACCCCTCCCAAAATTCCTGTTCCCATTGACCGATATGACTGGTTTACAAACTCGTCCGATCAAATGAAGGAATACATGTCTCTACCAAATTCAGTCTCGATCGGACCATTTTTATGAGAGTTATCATATTTACAGACATATATATACATATATACATGTATATATATATATATATATATATATATATATATATATATACATATATAAGATTATTGTTTATGGTCCCTGGGCACTTAAAGACAAAAAAATACCATGGTCTCGGACTTAAGTCTTGCCATGAGACCTACAGTTATAGCTTCTTCCCTATGGGGAATTCGCTCAAACGAAATTAATATTTTTTATCGCTTAAAAAAATTAAGGAATGTTCCCCATTTAATGTTTTCTCTGAATCTTACAGTTTCCGATATCCCAATGGTGGCCTCCATGAGTTCATCACCCTGTATTATTGACATTCTGGAATGAATTATAAAAAATAGGGTTTTTAAAACATTACTACAATTTTTATTTTTATAGGGGTTTATAATTTGTATTAAGCTATAATTTTTTATTTATACACTATGTAAAGGGTTAATTCAAGTTTTTTTGTATAATTTTAAGGATATTAGGGCAAACACCACTAATATTTCCTTATCTGTTCAGCGAGAGTTATAATTGAAATTATGAAACTAATTATGAAAAAATACTACAAAATCATAAAAATTATTTTGTTAATATAGGGGTTTTTATTTGTAATAATATTTTATCAGAAGTGGCTTACTATAATTTCTTTCATATCTATTTGTACCATATAAAAGGTTAATTTAATGATGTTGTGTATATCCATTTGGTAATTAAAGATATTAGGGCAAAAGCAGCTAAAATATCCTTATCTGTTCAGTGTGAGATACAATTTAACCCTCCGGCTGTCCATCAATTCACTCTGGAATGCCACCTCATTTTTGGCCATTTTTCAGGTTTTGTTTAAAAAAACCATTTTGGACCAACAATTTTGGATACTATGCAAAGTATAACATGTTATATATTTTTGTGTTCAGTATAAAACAGGCTACAAGAAAATATTAAAAATTACTAACTCACATGTAACAAATAAAAACTATTACGGTACTGTAAAAAAATTGTTTTCATAAAAAAAATGTTTTCGTCATGTTTGCGCTTCCTCAAATTGCTCAAATAATTTTGTAATAAAAAATCTGAAATAGCCATTTTGTTTGAAATTTCATAACGAATAAGAATATATATATATATATATATATATATATACTTATATAGCTATATAAAAAGAAATAAAAGTACCCATGTTCAAAAACCTTTATATGTACACAAAATCCAAAACTGCCTTGTCCAGGGTCTATGAGAGTAATCGCCAAATACATTGTAAAGAATGACATTTGGCCTACATATATTTATAACACTAAATACAAGGAGAAAGGTGTTATGAATAATTCATATGTTATTATAGATAATTCACACAAAATACACAACAAATCACGAACCCGATAGCACGACTCTAACACAACGCAAAGCATACGGCTCGGACAGCTGTTGGCGCAACGGCATAACACCTGTAACTAAGTGTAATCATACCATGTAATGCATAGAGTATAAAAAATGCAAATAATACCAAGGACGTAGATTATAATCTCCTCTTTACAATGATATATATATATATATATATATATATATATATATATATATGGTTATATATATATGGTTGCATGGCTGTGAACCATGCCACAAGCCCCGTTGTGGCATTTGCAAAATTATGTGTAATTCCACTGAATTCAAAAGCAGTGTGACTGACAAAGTTTATCCAATAGTTGGAAAGTCAACGTGTGAAACCCACAATGTGATTTACCAACTATCATGTAAACATTGTCCAAAAGACTATATTGGTCAAACATCGAATTCACTTCGAGTTCGTATGACTGGCCATCGTTTTGATGTGGTACATGAAGATCAAAGAAAACCTATTTATAATCATGCTTCTCACCACAACCAAAATTTTGAAGGCTGCTATGAGCTTAAAGCCCTTCACAAAATTAAACCACATCAAAATGCAAAAAGTAACCAACTAATTTTAAGAAATTCTGAATTGGCACACCAGTTGGTTCTAAAATCAAAATTTCCATCCGGTTTAAATTTAAGATAATTTGATAAAGAACGATTCAACTCAATTGAAAATAACATTTAAAAATTACATGTATAAACCTCTATATTTATTTTAAAATGCAACAAAATCATGTGTTCTATATTTAAATTTACTGTTAAGACAATCAATCACCTGTTTAATTATTTAGTCTCTGTTTATTATTGTTTATTGTTCTCATTTCTATTTTTTCAAGTGCTTGAAAACGTTTATATATTTATTAAACGAAAATTCGCAAACTTTTCATTTTCATTTTTCATTTATTCTATCAAACAAGTTAAATAATTATATATATATATATATATATATAAAAGTACATTTGAGATGTACCGTGAGCAGCTACGAGAAGATTAAGTCGCGCCGGTTTTATCACCGGATTCTGGCGAATGGCAGTCTAGGGGGTGTAAAAATTTGAATGGCGAATGGCAGCTGGAGGGTTAAACTTTAAAATTAATTATAAAAAATAAATAACATCATCAAAAACATTACAAAATACTCATAAAACAATTTTACTTTATGAAAGGGGTTTTTTGATTTATTACAATGTTTGATCAGAAGTGATTTAGTCTAATTTCTTCATAAATTGTTACTATGCATTTGTACACCAAGTAAAAGGTTAATTTAAGTCTTCTGTGTACAACCTAGTGTTCAAGGCGATTTTAATGAAATAAATGAGTTTTTCAACAACATGTATGATATTATAATTTAAGCTTAATTTTATTATTATTGCTTTTAGTGAATTTCCCATAGGGAATAAGCTATTACCGTAGGTTTCATGGCAAGACTTAAGCCCGAGACCATGTTATGTTTTTGTTTTTAGGTGCCCAGAGGCCAAAAACAATAGTGTATATGTGTGTGTGTATGTCTGTGAACACGATAAATCTCGTAAAAATAGTACGATCGAAACCAAATTTGGTAGAAACGTGTATTCCTACATTTGCTCGCAGGAGTTCGTAATCCAGACGTATCAGCCAATCGGAACAGGTAGTTTGGGGGGGTTTTGTACCCCAAAAATGGGTTTTTAGCATGTATTAAATGTAATTTTTAAAATTTTTAAATTTGATCTTTTACCATTAGAATCAGCTAAAAAAACACAATTTAGTTTCTTAAAGTTTTTCTCTGTCTCCAATGGATACCGATATATTAAACAATATAAACACAGTACATTGTATTTAGGGGATCCAACGCTGAATATAAATCTTAAATTAATATAAATCTTATGGAGGATAAGAAAACATTAATATTTCCCTTACTAATCAACAATTTTGCATGAAACCTTGTATTTAGCATACTCTTTCCCATGTTAATCTTAAGAAGAATAAGCAAAATCCTTTATTTATGTCCAGATAATGATAAAACTTTTTATGTGGTCGGAATAAAAATAATTTATGGTAAAAATGTCTACTTTTACTGTTCCTCAAAGCAGCAAACCTGCATACTCTTTCCCATGTTAATGTTACAGAGAAAAGGCAAATACTCTAATTTATCAACAGGTATTGATTGATAAATCAATATATGTAAAGAAGTCGCTGTCAACCGAATCCTATGAGGTGGTGCTAGATGACGTGTACGGACTGACCTTGAAATGGACTATTGACTGCAGACAATTCCACTTACTTTCACTATACAGAACACACGACAGCAACATTGATTTGTTTTTGGATCAACTTGTTGAACTTCACTTATGCAACATTATGAAAAAATCAACTTTCATTTTTCTGTGTGATATTAATTTGAATATTTTGATGACAGGTAATTGAGAGGATTGTTATTTAAATATAGTGGCTTAGAGGAAGCTCGTATGTTGCATTGACAAACCCACTCATGTCTCTGTCAACAACAGATCGTGCATTCAATTCAATTCAATTCAAACTTCTTTATTCTTTATTTTGTACAATATACAGGGTGTCTGTAAAAGAACTCCGGGGTTTAAAAATTAATATTTTTAAAACTATAAAAGATAGCAAAATTTGATCAATTCCTTTGAAAAAAGCAGCTCAAAGAGTTTTACTCATACCAATTGGGAATGTTTCTCTCAACATTTGGCAGTGCTGCAGAGCGTTGAACCTTGAAATAACGTAGCAGCTGCGGCAGGCAGTCAGTACCTACCTGGGTAGGTCGCCATTTCAGTTAAAAAAGTATTAAGTATTAAAGTGTCGTCTGGACTGCCGTGCTATGGCGACGCCTCAACAAAAGTCTCAATGTGTTATTTGGCTCATAGAAACTAATTCTGTTGTTACTATACAAAGAAACCTTCAACGTAGCTATGGTGTTGACCCGCCTACAGACTAAAAATTCGTCAGTGGTTAAGTGCGTTCAAGGAAGTTGCTTTAAGAGAGAGTCATAGGTCCCTTCATTTTTGCCGAAAGGAATATCAATGGTGATGTCTATTGTGACATGTTAGAGGAGTATGTTTATCCTCAGTTGGATGACATTGAGGCGGAGAAAGGTTTAGTTTACTTCCAACAAGATGGGGTGCCGCCACACTTCAGTTTGCGTGTGCGTGAGTAACTGGACGCTCGTTTCGGCAACAGGTGGATTGGAAGGGAAGGACCTATTCCATGGCCAACAAGGAGCCTTGATATGACTCCGTTGGACTTTTTATTCTGAAGGCATATCAAGAATCTTGTGTATGCGGAGAAAATTCGAAAAGTTCGCCATCTCAGGGAACGAATAGTGAATTGCGTGGCGTCCGTTCCCCCAGACATGCTCGCCAGGACATGGGAAGAGATAGAATACCGTTTTGACGTGTGCCGTGCCACTCACGGAGCTCACATTGAACTTTACTAAGTTGTTAAAAATCTTGAAAATGTAAGCTTTCTAATCATGTATAAAAAATGTATGTGGGTTTTTTACTTTATTAAAATATTTTGTCTTAAAACCCCGGAGTTCTTTTATAGACACCCTGTACATACATTGAATAGTGTAACATTGATCATTGTTTTTGCAACATAATAATTATAAAAAAGTACGGGCTGCTGTTGTTCAGACTCACGTGACCAACCACTACTACACTGCGATCCAGGTTGAACTCAACCTCAAGCAACACTCTATCCAAACAAATCAACCACAGAATTACATTGACAAAACAGTTTTCAGGATGCTACTTGTCGAATAATGACTGGGTGACGGTACTCAACACTTGTGACGTAGACAACAGTTCACTGGCTTTTCATCACATTGTGACAAACCACATCTGCAAGTCATTCAAGTCACAAAATCACATAAAAAGGTTTAACAAAATTAAACCATGAATTTGCTAATTGCTTTAATAAGTAATGCAATTAGGAAAAGGGATAAATTAAGTTAATTATTAATTAAACAGTCATTTAATATGGATTTACAAAATTATTTCAAATCATTCAGAAACAGATTAAATGCGAGAAGAAAAATTACTATAGATTGAAAATAACCGAATAATAATAATAAAATAATCCCCAGAAATTTTGGCGTGTTTTAAATGTATCTGGTATCTAGTATTTTAAATTATCAAAGATCAATTTCCCATAGAAAAATACAGTACATTAAAAAAGCTTCTGCTGACATTACCTATGAAATTATGATGGTTGATGTTGCTAATGAATTTAATTGCTGTTTTTCAGCAATCGGTCAAAATTTAGCTAATAATATTGATTCCAGTGGTCCCCCAGTGGTGATTGACGATGACTTTGCCACTGAGAGTACATTCCACTTAACCACAGTCACTGACTCATGACATCCTACATTTGAATGTACAGTTCACAGTTCACCTGAATTCACAGTTTGCGTGGGGGGTCTGCAGCTGGATGTGACAGCTTCCCTGCCTCTCTTCTCAAGGAAAATTCTGATTTGTTTGTTAGACCCCTCTTACATATTGTCAATATTAGTATCACTTCTGGCATTTTCCAGACGTTTTTAAGAGTGGTTCCATAAATCATCAGATATTAGTTCAAAAGCAAATTCTAGACCAATCTCTCTCCTCAGAGAGTATTCTCTAAAGTAATTGAGAAGACTGTAAAAGAACAAATCGTTGAATATTTGGAAAGTAATTCCATCCTATCCGATCGCCAGTATGGATTTAGAACTGATAAATATATATCCGATGCTTTGTTTAATCTAAATAAAGGCATTAATAAAATAATAAGTAATAATAGACGTTGCCTATTAACTTAGACTCAGCTAAAGCTTTCGAATCATTAGTTAGATCAATACTTATGAATAAACTAGAACTTATTGGTTGTAAAAATAAAACATTGGTCTGGTTTTCTAGTTACCTCTCTAACAAAAAACAAGTTGTTACAATTTGTGGAATTGAAAGTTCAAAAAATTTAATTAACTATGGTGTTGTACAAGGAAGCACTCTTGGGCCTATTTTGTTTCTAATTTATATAAACAATTGATCAAAAATCAATATTGATGGTAATATATACTTAGTTGCTGATGACACGACTCTTTGGTTTGAGGGGTCTAACTGGAAGGAGGTTAATTCAGCATTAAGGGATCTTTCACTTATAAAAAAATGTTTTTTTTGACCAAAATTCGTTGACAGTCAATATTTATAAATCAAAATTTATGTCCATTGCTCTGAAACCAAATTGTAACGCCAATTTCAATGATTTAAAGTTACACACATGTGATGATTACTTATCTAACGATTGTGTCTGTGGTAGTATTAATAAGGTAGAACACTACAAATATTTGAGTGTCATTTTTAAGTGTAGTATGAACTGGTCTGCTCACGTTAATTATTTGAAAAATAAAGTTAGGAAATTTATATTTTTATTTAGACAACTTAATGAGATTTTTCGGAATTAAAACTCTGTTACTATGCTTACTGTCAATATTGATTATGGGGGGGATCATTGCTTGGGGTGGAGGATACCGGTCCATTTTGGAACCATTAAATATTATTTAAAAGTCTATAATTAAGGTTGCTTTGGGTAAAGGATGAATGTATCCTACCCATGATTTATTTTATGAATTTAACGTTCTAAATCTGAGACAGCTTTATGTTAAAACATTGTTATGCTACATATACAAACATTCAGATAAAATATTTTTAAATTTTCAACACCTATATTCTACTCATAGCTTACAAACATCAAGAATTAGGTGGTAAAATGGGTGAGAACCTATTCAGTAACAAATTCCCATTTCATTTCACAAACTCAATACATAAATTTACCATCGCACTTACAAAACTTCCACAATTATAAATTGGTTACATACAAAAATAAAGTTCTCAATTGGCTCATGGAAATTAGAAGAATTGCTATCGAGGTGGTCGTCACATCCGGTTATAGATAACCTATTCACTGGACGCTCACTTTCATCCAACAGTCATGCTCACTCACTCTTAACTCAACTGTTTGTCGCTCGGTCTGGGCTCTTTTGGCAAAGCTGTTCCGTTGAATTGCATACTTCTACGAGGGTCGTCCAGAAAGTAAAGAACGAATGCGCATAGCATGCGGTGCAGATCCCCCACCACTGCGATTGCGTGTGCGGCCGCTTGTCCCTTCCTTTCGCTTCAGTGTGAGGTGAGTCTCGTTGCTGTACGGTTATGCTTCTCGTTTTCGCAGCGTTTTAAAATGGCGACGCCAATAGAAAATCCCGCCAAATGTGAAGTGCGGAGTGTGATTCGCTTTTTGAACGCTCAAAAAGTTAAGCCTATTGAAATTTATAGGCAAATTAAAGCTGTTTATGGTGAAGGTGCGATGAATGAGTCATCTGTGCGAAAATGGTGCATCATGTTTAACCAAGGAAGGACCAATGTGCATGATGAAGATCGGAGTGGGAGGCCATCTTTAGTCACAGATGAACTGAAGCAAAAAGTTGAAGACAAAATTCAGGAAAACCGACGTTTCACTTTAACAACTTTACATGACCCTTTTCCGCAAATTTCACGTTCACTCCTACATGAGATAGTGACAGATCATCTTGGTTACAAGAAAATGTGTGCTCGCTGGGTGCCTAAGATTTTGACGGACGACCATAAGGCAAAACGAATGGGGGCAGCTCTGGAGTTTTTAACAGAATATGACAATGATGGGGACCGATTCCTTGATCGTATTGTTACTGGAGATGAAACATGGGTTTCTTACAAGACTCCAGAAAACAAGCGTCAGTCAATGGAGTGGCATCACGCTAATTCGCCCTCAAGACCAAAAAAGGAAAAACCATTATTGGAGACTCGCAAACTCATGGCAACGGTTTTTTGGGACAGAAAGGGGTTAATTCACGTTGAATTCATGCAACGAGATGCAACTATTAACTCCGAAGCATACTGTGAGACCCTTCAACGTCTTCGACGTGCTATCCAAAACAAGAGGCGCGGAATGCTGTCGGGAAAAGTGTTTTTCATTCACGACAATGCACGGCCTCATGCCTCAGCAAGAACAGCAAGAAGCAAGAACTCCAACATCTGAAGTGGGAAATTTTTAATCATCCTCCCTACAGCCCAGACCTGGCACCCAGTGATTTCCATCTCTTCGCAAAGTTGAAGGAATTTTTGGGTGGAAAGCAGTTTGGAAATGACGATGAACTTAAGGAAGCAGTGGTAAAATGGCTCAAATCATTCGCGGCTGAAGAGTATAATGTCGGAATAGAAAAACTGGTCCCACGTTACAACAAATGTCTCGACAAGAACGGGGATTACGTAGAAAAGTAATGTAAGGTACTGTGGCATTGTAAATAAAATTTGGTGGAGAAATCTTTTGTTTTAGCGAATTTCCCATAGGGAAGAAGCTATTACCGTAGGTCTCATGGCAAGAGTTAAGCCCGAGACCATGTTATTTTTTCTTCTTTAGGTGCCCAGAGACAAAAAACAATAGTCGTTAAAATTTATATATATATATATATATATATATATTAAATTATTTAAAAATTCACAATTTAGGGCTACTTTTAGCAATGTAATGAATAATAAAACAATTAGTACCCTTTTTTTATTCTTTATTGGCAACATGTTTCGGCATTCCTGCCATTTTCAAGCCATATTTATTTACCTAATCTATTTTTTATTTACAATTTTTATCAAATGTGTTTATAATGTTGAGTTGATAAGATGTGATTTGTATCATATGTTAACTTAGGACAGACTAGTGGGTGGTGCTTTCAAATTGTGTGATTTTTTCAAAAATAGGGTTGTTCATGTTTATATGGTTATTTAATATATCCTGTGGGTGTTCTTTATGTCCTTTGTAGATAAGGTATTCTTCTGTAGAGTCCATTATTAGTCCTTTGTTCATGGGTTTCAATATATTTAAGTTTTCATGTATGCTTTTGAAACTGTGATCTGTATGTAATAAATGTTCTGCAAAGTTGGATTTCATTGATGTTCTGTTGTTACTTTTGAAAGCTTGAATGTGTTCTTTGAAGCGTGATTTTATTGAACGACCAGTTTGGCCTATGTAAAATTTTGGGCAGTCTGAACAGTTGATCTGATATATTCCGGTTGTGTCAAATTTGTCAAGTTGAGTTTCATTATGTTTAGTGTACTTTTGTATTAAGTTAAAAGCGTTGTTATTTGTTTTGTAACCGATTTGATATTTTGTATTAGTAAATGTTTTCCTCATGGCTTTATTTAATATGGTGTTAAAAGGCATGCTGATGAATTTCTCTTCGTTTATTCCTTGTTCTTCCATTGTTCTCTTGTTTCTTTGTCTTTTAATATTTTTAATCATTTTGTCAATTAGGTCTGATTTGTAGCCATTTTTGTGTGCTAAATATTTCATTGTTTTAATTTCTTTTGAATAATCTTCTTTTTGTAGTGGTATGTCTAAAATTCTATTAATCATGGATCTGAATGTGGCTGTTTTATGTTTCCAAGGGTGATTTGAGTTGTGTGGTATTATGAGATCAGTTTGGGTTGTCTTTCTGTGAATTTGAAATGTATGTTTTCTCTCTGTTCTTTTTATAGTTAGATCAAGGTAATTTATCTGATTAGTTTGACTTTCCATGGTGAATTGTATGGTGTTAGATAATGAGTTAAGGTATTGTAGGAATTCTTCACTTTCTTTTATATTTCCTTCAAATAAACAAAGTACATCATCGACATATCTTTGCCAGTATTTAATTTTGGGGTGAAATGGGTTTGTATTATTATTAATTTTTGTTATTTCTAGATTGTGTATAAATATATCTGCAAGAAGGCCCAACAGTGGTGATCCCATTGCTAGGCCATTATTTTTTTGATAAAATGTTGAATCAAATTTAAAGTAATTTTGTTTTAAACATGTATCGGTTAGTTTTATTATATCTTTTATTTCATTTTTTGATAGGAGTATATTTTTCTCTAAATCTTCTTTTAAGATTGTGAAAGTTTCCAACGGAAATATTATTTATTTATTTATAATTTATTTGAAGGAAATATAAAAGAAAGTGAAGAATTCCTACAATACCTTAACTCATTATCTAACACCATACAATTCACCATGGAAAGTCAAACTAATCAGATAAATTACCTTGATCTAACTATAAAAAGAACAGAGAGAAAACATACATTTCAAATTCACAGAAAGACAACCCAAACTGATCTCATAATACCACACAACTCAAATCACCCTTGGAAACATAAAACAGCCACATTCAGATCCATGATTAATAGAATTTTAGACATACCACTACAAAAAGAAGATTATTCAAAAGAAATTAAAACAATGAAATATTTAGCACACAAAAATGGCTACAAATCAGACCTAATTGACAAAATGATTAAAAATATTAAAAGACAAAGAAACAAGAGAACAATAGAAGAACAAGGAATAAACGAAGAGAAATTCATCAGCATGCCTTTTAACACCATATTAAATAAAGCCATGAGGAAAACATTTACTAATACAAAATATCAAATCGGTTACAAAACAAATAACAACGCTTTTAACTTAATACAAAAGTACACTAAACATAATGAAACTCAACTTGACAAATTTGACACAACCGGAATATATCAGATCAACTGTTCAGACTGCCCGAAATTTTACATAGGCCAAACTGGTCGTTCAATAAAATCACGCTTCAAAAAACACATTCAAGCTTTCAAAAGTAACAACGGAACATCAATGAAATCCAACTTTGCAGAACATTTATTACATACAGATCACAGTTTCAAAA
>CM041791.1:95632317-95694418 GCA_023375725.1 Nephotettix cincticeps | reverse complement strand
TTTTAAGGGGCGGCACTTTGGCAATTTACTAAAAAAGTACCTGGTGACCGAGCTTTGTTCGTATAGAATAAGACATTTATTATAAAAATTAATTAGAAAAATTAAAACACAGTTATTACTCAATGAAAACATTTATGTGGATGGAACTCGCGGCCTATAGTTCTTGAGGCCGATACGCTACAACTCGGCTACGACGTTAGTCAATTGAGCGATGTCGTTTAACGTCTTTTAGCCAAAGCCGATCATTTACTGTTTAATTGTTGTAATACGTTAGCAATACGTTTTCTATCAAAACACGGAAGATTTTGAAAATACTTTTTTCTGCTTTTATTTCACACAGCTATGTTATCTTTAAGTTTTTTACAAATTGTTTAGTAACCTGATAATTTTGCATTTATTTAATTCATAAAATAAATATTAATGCATAACCTCTATATTGTTCCCTGCAGTCTTCAATCAAGAACTGTCAAACGGTTATAAACAGCTGTTTTGGTTTGTATTGTTTACATTTTATTCTCCATAAGCGTAATGTTAAATTTTTAGATTTTAAACTTAATATTACAGAAAAACACGAATTTTCCTGGACATTAGACCTATCTAGAACTTATTTTCTACTCGGAAATTAGTTATTTACAAAATTTAAAGAAATTCCTCGGTGCCGTTTTCGAGATCCGTGTGCAAATATATATATATATATATATATATATATATATATATATATATATATATATATATATATACAAACCTTGCTCGTATTATAGTATTGGATTGGATTTTAGATTATTTTAAAAACAGAAACTTCATCAGAAATTATTTTTACGTATTATTTTACGGAAATAGAAATATGTTTATTCTTGTATTCTTTTCTTTTCATAGCATAATTCGAATTTACTCCTGACAGATAATGTTGTAGCACAAATTATCATATATCGTGTTATTTGGTCTAACAACACTGCAAGGCGCAAGCACAGTGGTTCGATCTGACAACACTGTAAGTTTGTAAGCCGAGTGAGTGATTCGATCTGACATCACTGTAAGCCAAGTCAGTGTTAGTCTCGGTACGCTATCGTCACTACGAACTTTCCTAACCTCTCTTGCTCTCTTGTTTACGTTTGTAAACGTTTGTTGTACGTTTGGTGAAACATTGTCTGTCGGTGTCATCGGTGATGAATACAGTAATATTTTTGTTTTTTACTGTCCTGCTCCTGTGTAGTTATGATTGTGTTGTGATTACTGGCTTAAATTATTCAATTTAAGAAGATACAGTTCATTATGAGTGAAAATAGGAAGAGACTCAGTGGTGCCAGTACTGCCAGAGACTCAGAGTACAAAAAACGATCAAAATTGAAACTTCAAGAACAAGAACGTGTTGTGAAACAAACAAAAAAACTAGATTTGTTTTTTAAAACGAATGTTTTGCCAGTGGAGGAGAAGAATGATAATGAAAAGGAAGGGAAATCAGAAAGTGCTAATGTTTGTGTTGATTCAGTAGGGAACGACTATGCTTTTACTGGACCAAGTTGTTCCAAAACAGGTGTGTTACCAGAACCTACTGAAATAGAAGTAAGTTCGCAAACATTTGTTAACACATTAGATAAGGATCCAGCCTCGTGGATCCTAAACGATGTTACTAGAGATTTAATAGCAAAAAATGGCTTTGACCAAAACATAGATTTGGATTTCACTAACAGCTTAAGAGAGTACAAAGATCAAAAGAGATATTTGACTAAATCTCTCTTTAAACGAAAGTTAAAAAATGGAGAAGTCCATGAAAGGAAATGGATGATTTTCTCCAAAAGTAAGGGATCAGTTTTTTGTGGACCTTGTTTAGCATTTAACAGCAAAGAAAGGTCACAATTTGATGGTAAAGACGGTTTCAAAGATTGGAAAAATGGAGAACATCGCGCAAATCACCATGAAAATTCACCAATACACAAATCCGCAATAATAACTCTAAAATCGAGAGGAATTGCTCTTAACCGTGTTGACAGTATGCTTACACAACAACTAGACAAAGAAATACACTATTGGAGAAATGTTTTAACAAGAGTTGTAGCGGCCGTTAAGGCCCTCACATCAAGGGGCCTTGCTTTAAGAGGTGACAATGAGGTAATTGGTTCTAATAGGAATGGCAATTTTTTGATGGCTTTAGAGCTGATATCCGAGTTTGATCCATTCTTAGCAACTCATATCGAAAAATACGATAATTGTGGTAGTGGCAACACAAATTATCTCTCTTCCAAGACTTGCGAAGAGGTAATTGAGTTAATGGCTCAAAATGTTAGGCAAGTAATTTGTGAAGAGTTGAAACAATCTAAATACTTTGCTCTCATCATAGACTCTACCCCAGACTTGTCACATGTAGACCAGTTAGTCCTTGCTGTTAGATATGTTACAAGTGACGGTGCGCCATGTGAAAGATTTCTTACTTTCATTCCATCAGCGGGCCATAAATCAGTAGAAATGTTTAAGAGTGTGATGAATGAGCTCGAAAATCTGAAAATAAACATTGATGACTGCAGGGGACAATCGTTTGATAATGCTTCAAATATGGCCGGTGTTTACAATGGTCTGCAAGCAAAAATAAAGGAAAAAGCTCCTTTAGCTTTATTCATCCCATGTGCGGCACATTCCCTAAACCTTGTTGGATCGTCTGCTGCAGAATCTTGTGGAGAAGCATGCAAATTTTTCATGTTGCTTCAGGAAATATATGTATTTTTTACGTGCTCTACAAAGCGATGGGAATGTTTAACAAGCGTTATGAGTACATCTTATCAGAAGAAGACAATTAAAAAAGTGTGTCCTACTCGATGGTCAGCTAGAGATGATGCATGCCAGAGTTTACGAGAGTCTTGGGAAGAAGTGCACATTGCTTTGACAGAAATACAATCACCTAAAGTGAACCAATAGCTAACTTTTATACCATGCATATGGCAGCTAACTTCTTATGGGGGACACCCCTTTATTTTCTTAGAGGATTTTAAAATTAATTTCTAATCCGAAAAATATGGCCGCCATTTTCCAATATGGCCGACAACTTGATAATTTCTTATGGAACACCCTATATGTTATGGTAGTTTTGGATAGAAAATGTAATTTAAAGACTTTTTTACTCTTAATAATTTTGGCGTAAATGTAGCCGTTAGTGAGGTACTGCTAATATCCTCCATGAAAACTACTGATCGTCAGATTTGCATGCAATAAACACATAGTGAAAAAACAGCTGATCAACAATGCAACATATTTTTATAATCTTTAGCAATAACCCTTCTTCTCATCTAAATGTGTCATTGCGTGAAGTACATATTTGTTGTTTAATCGTATTCACTACTATTTGACTTGTTTTGCTATTTTACTTTTAAAATACTTTACTATTTTCATAGTGTTTACTATTTTTGCATTATAATTTTATTATTATTATTATTATCATTATTATATTTTTAGCGAATTTCCCATAGGGAAGAAGCTATTACCGTAGGTCTCATAGCAAGAGTTAAGCCCGAGACCATGTTATTTTTTCTTCTTTAGGTGCCCAGAGACCAAAAACAATAGTCGCAAAAATTTTTATATATATATATATATATATGTGTGTGTGTGTGTCTGTGAACACGATAACTCTCGTAAAAAAGGTCCGATCGAGACCAAATTTGGTAGAGACGTGTATTCCTACAAATGCTCGGACGAGTTCGTAAACCAGACATATCGGTCAATGGGAACGGGTAGTTTGGGGGGGGTTTTGTACCCCAAAATGGGGTTTTTTGCGTTTTTCACATGTCATTTTTAAAAGTTTCTAATTTTATATTTCACCATTGGAATCAGCTTAAGAAACTACACAATTAAGTTCCTTAAAGTTTTTCTCTATCTTCAACGGTTACCGAGATATAAAAAAATCTAAACACAGTACGTTGTATTTTTGAGGCTCCAATGTTAATCTTATGGAGGATTAAAAAAAAATTAATTTTTCACTTATTATCTAATATTTTTGGATGAAACTTGATATTTAGCTTCATGTGGTTGAGATCCATACATTTGTGCTAAAAAACTATAGTTTATGTGTTTATCATGGCAGCAAACCTGCATACTCTTTTCCCATGTTAATCATATGGAGATTAGGCAAACTCCTATATTTATGGACAGATGTTGATAAAAGTTGGTAAAAATGTTAAAAATAAAATTTTTGATGGTATAAATGGCTACTTTCAGTGTTCCTCACAGCAGTAAACCTACTCACTCTTTCCCATTTTAATCTTATGGAGAATAGGCAAAAATTCTCATGTTTATCGACAGATTTTGACCAAACTTGTCATATATTATTATTATTATTATATTATTGATTTGGAAATTCGCTGAGTACGCAGGTCTGCTGCGACGGGGGTATTTTACATCCTCACAATTGACAACAAATCTAGAAAGCTTTTAAAAATACACAGTTTTGGTCTTTCCACAGTTATTAACAACCCCACTATGGTTACCGAACATTCATCAACATGCATAGATAACCCAGCCACAGGAAAAGTAATTTCTCCGCTCATCTCAGACCACAATGCTATCTGCATTGATATTCCTTCAGCCCTTACGAAGAAGAAAAAATCCTTCTGGGTCAATTCCGGACCCGGAGTAACTTAGAAAAACCTCACGTAGCTTAGTCACAGACTTAAGGGCGAAAACTGGAGTAACGTTTTTTCAGCTACAGACAGATAATAATTTTCTCAACACTATTCTTTATCACTTCAGTATTTCCTGCCCAATTAAGAGGACCAAGCTTCCTGTAGAAACAAATCTCAAATGGCATAATGCTAACATAACCTAAAAAAATATATCCATGAAATCCTTTAAGCAACCATTAAAGCTACATTTGCCACCTCCACAAGACCAATTATCAGATGGCGAGGCAGTCCTACAGAGAAGGCAAGCGAAGATCAACTGAATGCAACACTGTATGTCCACCACTGACAATAAATCGAAACAGGCCTGGAAAGTAATTAATAAGTTTAGATGTAAGAAACAGTCACAGGTTAGTAATTTTAAGCTAACAAACGGCTCTGGCGTGGAAGAAAATTCTACAAGCATTACTGAAATATTCAACAATTAATTAATTCTTAGACAGTGCTTCAGATCTGAAAAGCACAATAAATGTAACAGTAACGAACCAAACCGCCCTCTCAAAAAACAACTAGAACAATTTTTTTCTAAATTTTCCCCCAAGCCATCAGCAGGATTCGATGAAATTAGCATGGTCATTAAACATTGTCAAAATGAAATTACTAACCCCCTTCTGCACTTGATTATCAAATCATTTGAGTCTGGTATCTTCCCAGAACAGTGAAGGTGGCGAAAATCGAACCTCTCTTCAAAAAAGGAAATGATCTGGACATGGGGAACTACCGTCAAATGTTACTCCTCCCCGGCGTTGTTCTCAAAATTCTTTGAAAGGGCAGCATGTGACCATCTCAGTCGCTACCTCGAAGAAAACAACATTTTCTGTAAAAAACAATTAGGTGTCCGACAAAACAAATCAACGAAACTGACCCTGATTGAATTCGTCAATCAGTGCATTGTTGCAATGGATGCGGGAGACTGTGGTCGGATGCTTTGCAGATCTCTCAAAAGGGTTCGACTGTGTCGACCCTGCTATTGTTTTTTCAAAAATTCTAACAACTCGGCATCTGCAATCTAGCTAAAGATTGATTGGTTTCCATCCTCACCAACCGAACCCAATTCGTTGAAATCCAACATCACAGAAAATTCCAAATTTCCGTTCAGATAGGAAAATCATTACAAGTGGCGTTCCTCAGGGCTCTATCCTCGGACCCATCCTCTTCTTGATCTATATAACAACAACGTTCGCATGTAGTCTCTAGAACACCCCTATTCCCACCACTCACTCGCTCGATAGTGAAAACCGTCAGATCATTTTGCTGCTTACTGTATGTATTATTTATTAAATAATATCATTTTTACAACCACCATTGGAATCAGCTTAAAAACAAACAATTTAGTGTTTAGGAACTTCAGTCTATACTAAGAAATACTTCAGTCATGTACTAAGATATAGAAACTGGTAGTCACGGTACGGTGTCTTTTGGAACTCAAAAGTTACTCTTATTGTGAGAAAGTTAAAATTTATATTTTTCCTGGTCATTTTAAATATCTATTAATATAAAAATTTGCATACAGATTCATAATACAGTTAAATTTTAATAATGTATGCTGAAAATTCTAAATCATTCTGTTTCTTAAAGCAGCAAACCTACTTTCCATATTATTTTTATGAAGAATATGTAACTATTACTCTTGCCTTTTGAAATGGCGACCTACCCTGTTAGTTATTTTAAGCCGAGTATGAACGAGAAATGAGTGTAAGATGATAGTAGTGCGATCTTGAGCTGTAGGCCTTAATGTTTGCTTGATAGGAAAAATGTAATAATATTAACAATCACACGTTTTTTTATTGTTACCAACCCCTATCAATCTTTCTATTGCTTTTGTTTACCTTACAACTTTTTTGCTAATGAGTTTATAAAAACTCCTCCTTTGGTCTTTTCTTTGTTTCATTTATATTACACGAAGGAGGAGTAACAAAGAACAAATAAAAATATTGGATCCATTTGAAAAGACCCCATTGGAACTGTAAACTTGAGAATATTTTTATTCACCGCAGCAAGTACACCATGATGATCTTGATAGCATATTCTCCTATTATAATCTAATGGAAACCTAAAGATCCGAGCATTATTTTTTCAATTTTCATTTAATACAACCTTGGGTCAATACTTAGTCAAATATTATTATAATCTTAGGCTTATTTATTTTGTATTACACTGCAAAGAAAGAATCAAAATAAAATCTAACATTGCACAGTTTTAGATTTTGTGTCTAATATGTTTTGATGGTAGAAATGCATAGAATAAGGGTCGGTCCTAATGTATTTTTAATATTTGTATTGTTCAACCACAGAAAATAATGATCTTAAGATATGTATATTATAAAAAATATTAATCTACTTTCTTACATTAGTTTTCTGTGGATTAACTTTAGTGTATTTTGGGTTTACATGATTGCCATAAACACTATTTTTCAATTATTCTGTCAAGGGGTAATTATAGATCAAAGAACTAGTATTCTTGTAAACGAGGATGAGAATAAAAAATTGGAAAATGTATATAGTAATAGTAAATTACACTTTTATTTGCCAAATAAATTACAACAGTTATTACATTAAATTTTGTTGGTAACAGTTTGCCGACTAGTTTTTGAAGTTTGCATTTTAACAAAATATTAGATAACAATTGTCAGTCGGAATGTTATATTGAATAGGTAGTAATAAAAGTACCTTCATGTTATAGAACAACAACAAGGCATGAACAAACTAAACCAATATAAATGTTTATGTAAACTGTAATATGAAGAACTTTAAAAGTTGCTTCTACCATAAATTATAGTTCTAGAACTTTAAAAGTTGCTTCTACCATAAATTATAGTTCTAGAACTGTAAAAGTTGCTTCTACCATAAATTATTGTTCTGAAATGCTTAGACTAAATAAATAAATATTTTGTCACTGGAAATAAAATATTACAATATCCCCTAATTAAATATTATAAATATGAAAATTAAAATATGAAAATATACCCTAATTAATACTTATATGATCACAGGGAAAAAATATAGACATATTTGGCAAATTGAATGGTAATAATATGTTAACATTTTTTATCTCAATGTTTGTCAATTACAAGAAGGAAATTCTAAAAAAATTGTAAATTGGATTAAATGAATATTAAAAGAGTAGGCCTACTGTAATTCTATTCTATTGACGAGTTCTGATTATTTTCAGGTAATACTTAAAGTAATTTTAGAAACAATGTTTTAATAAAAAACAATAGTACAAGTCAGTTGCTATTATTTTTATGTAGGCTGATTGAGCTGTGTCTTGACTCTTGTACCTAAATAATTGAGGCTGTACTACAATTTTTTCCATATTCTGGTATTATATTACATATCACTTGATTGTTCTTGGGTAAAATTATTATAACATTTTTAGATAAAAATGTTAATACACAGTACTGTATTCCCACACGAAATATATTAGCATAAGTATATACAGGCGTGGTTTTTATAACTGTATTTTTAGTCGGTAATAACAGCTGTTACATTTTAGTCTAGACATTCCTGTATCATATTATCTCTTGGTATTTCTGTGGCTCATTAATGGTTGGACACATAAAAAATTACATAACTAATTAAATTTAAAAAGGTGTAGAAATGTATTTAACTATCAAAAATACCATAAAATATAGGGGTTTCTATAAGAAAAATGATTGCATTTATTTTCCTGTGGGAAATAGGTTAGATCATAGATATGTCCAAAGGGAATGTTTTCAGTTTATCTAAACAGCTGTTCTTCATATTTTATATAAAAAATTCAATACAATAGCTCTGGTAGTTTCTATGGAAACCTGTTACATATTTTCCATCTTACAAATTACTGACACCTCCCCAGAGCTAAGACATATCCATGTCAAAAATTCAGTTGACCTTCATATTGGAAGATAGGGAGAATTAATAAAAATCTTTAAACAACTACATTTTTAACCATTTCCAGAAAACTGAGAAACATTCCTCATTTAAGGCAAAATATACTAATAGTTACAGTTTAAAAAATCAGAATCTTAGTAAACAGTTGTGTATACACAAAATTACTCAAGTATAAAAAAGTCTTAAATTAAATTATACTGATAAAATAGTTTTGTCTGTACATTGCTCAGAGTTCTTCATTTTTTAGTTATTTATACGTTTCGTGCGTTAGATACGTTTTGGGCGTTAGAGAAGCCAAAAAAAATCTTATCTCAATTTTTGTCTGTATGCCTGTTTGTCCGTCAGTTTGTCTGTGACGCTCCAGTAGGCATTATACGCCGTCTTCTCTGAAAAAACCAGGGAACTGATAGCAATGAAACTTATTTCATACATTCTTCTCATTCCAGAGAATTTTTTCAATGTTTGAAATTGTCCACTGCCCCTTGAAAAGTAAATAACAAGCATTTAAAACCCACTTTTTACGCGATAATACATTTTGCTTTCAGTTTTCAATGAATTGCCTATTGGTAATAATCAGCTGTCTTTGTAGTTTTTAACACTAAATTGTTTAAGAATTGATCATTGATTTTGAGAATATGTGATGTATAAAGTAATTTAATAGAAAAAAACAAACAGCTGTCAAATTAAAATCAATATTAGTTTGTTAACATTCATCACTGATTTTAAACCCACGTCAAAATCTTATTATATAAAATATTATCTTGACATATAACCAATTTTAATAATTTCATATTTTCTGATCTAAACTAATTAATTTTGTCATATTAATAAGTATCTTTTTCCCTAACACAGAATCCTACAACTCATACAAAGTATGGGCTTATTTCTAGTCTTTAAATAATTAATTGAAATCCATACCAGCTCACCAGGGGCCTGTTTCATTATCAATTTTAGACTAATATTATTAGCCTTGTAAGCTTGTAACTTGTAAAATTCTGTTTCATAATGCCGAAATACCAATTTACAAATTACAAACTAATATTATTAGTTTTGTAGTTTGTAACTTGTAAAATTTTGTTTCATAATTGAAAACTACTTGTAAGATGTAGAATTCTGTTTCATAATGATTTACTATTATTTTTAAAACTATTAGTTATCATAAGCCAAAATACAAGTAGATTTTCTTATTCCTGTTTCATAATACTTACTAATAATATTAACTTGTAGTTAAATTACTAATATTACAAGTGGAAATCCTACAAAGATGAATTTACCTAATTTTTAAATTATTAGTAACGTATTTTATTTTAAGTACAGTATTGGTATTTCTAATTTTAATACTGTATTATTCAGTTTTAAAATCTTAGGTTTTTATTTTTAATTTTTAATTGTATAGTTAATCTTTTGTTAACTATTAATGAAATAAATTTTAAATAAATTGAGCAGTCAGCAACATAGTTCAATACTGACAACTCAGGTAAAAAAGTTGATTTATTTATCTATTTGCTAATATGTACTTCATCTCTAAGATAAATTTAAATGAGATTCTCGCCCTGTTCATGTTTTATTAGATCTGTGGTGGCTTATTTTTAAGGAATTCTATTGGAAAGACCTTATCATATTATAATTCACCTCCTCATTTTTGAGGCTCATGTCAAATTAACACAAAGAAAGGTTACAAACTAGTCTTCGAAACCTAAAGAAATATGTATGATAATTCCAAATTATCTAGAATGTAGACCCAAAAAAATTACGTAGCTTAGTGAGTAAGGCAACTGATATTCTTAGCTCTTCATTGGCTAGATTAAAACCTCCATTCTACTAGTTCCCCAATCAGAGGTTAGGTGGTCTTTATGGAATTTTCATTTTAATTGATGAAGCAATGGACAATGAACCAGAGTGTATTGCCAGACACGATGTTCAGTCAATGAACTGTATGTTTGTGTATTTCTGATATGCGCAATATAAGTCTCCGATTCATAAATTATTCCTGTTTTCTAAGTAACAATTCACCGTATAAAAGCTTTTAACTGAGAGTAGATTTTCGTCAATAGTCTTATTTCTAAATAAATGTAAAATATAACACAAAATACCATTAAACTCAATCAGCTGATTAGAAACATACTTGTAAAATCTAGCTAATAATACTAGGACAGGCAACTTCTTTATGAAACCAAAGATATTAGAACTTGTGGATTTTTACTCGTAACTTGTATTTTGAACCAGCTGATTTGTAAAGTTTACTAATAAATTTTACACATAATATTGGTAAGTACGTATTTTTATTATGAAACAGTTTGAATACAAGCTTTTAATTTGTGGATTTGTAACTTGTAAATTTTTACTAATATTATGGGCATGATTATGAAACAGGCCCCTGGTAAATTGAATTTTGTAAATTTTGTAAATTGGTATTTTGGCATTATGAAACAGAATCCAGGTGACGCCTCCTGGAGCGTCACAGACAAACTGACGGACAAACAGGCATACAGACAAATTTGAGATAAGATTTTTTTTGGCTTCTCTAACGCCCAAAACGTTTCATAATCAATTTTAGACTAATATTATTAGCTTTGTAACTTGTAAAATTCTGTTTCATAATGCCAAAATACCAATTTACAAATTACAAACTAATATTATTAGTTTTGTAGTTTGTAACTTGTAAAATTTTGTTTCATAATTTTAAAACTACTTGTAAGTTATAGAATTCTGTTTCATAATGATTTACTATTATTTTAAAAACTATTAGCTATCATAAGCCAAACTACAAGTAGATTTTCTTATTTCTGTTTCATAATACTTACTAATAATATTAACGTTTAGTTAAATTACTAATATTACAAGTGGAAATTCTACAACGATGAATTTACCTAATTTTTAAATCATTAGTAACGTTTTTTATTTAAGTATTGGTATTTCTAATTATTAATACTGCATTACTGTATTCAGTTTTAAAATCTTAGGTTTATATTTTTAATTTTTAATGAGTAAATAAACATGTAGCATATTTTAATTGTATAATTAACCTTTTATAACAAATAATGAAATGAAATAAATTTTAAATAAATTGAGCAGTCAGCAACATAGTTCAATACTGACTACTCAGTAATAAAAGTTGATTTATTTATCTATTTGCTATTACTTCATCTCTAAAATAAATTTAAACAAGAGTCTCGCCCTGTTTATGTTTTATTAGATCTGTGGTGGCTTATCCTTGTGGAATTCTAATGGAAAGAGCTTATCATGTTACAATTCAGTTACTCATTTTTGAGGCTCATGTCATATTAACACAAAGAAAGGTTACAAACTGGCCTTCTAAAACTAAAGAAATATGTATAATTCAAAATTATCTAGAATATAGACCTAAACAAATTACGTAACTTAGTGTGTAAATCAACTGATATTCTTAGCTCTTCATTGGCTAGATTAAAACCTCCATTCTACTAGTTCCCTATTCAGAGATTAGGTGGTCTTTATGGAATTTATTTTCATTCTAATTGATGTACCAATGAAGAATGAACCAGAGTATATTGACAGAAACGATGTTTAGCCAATGAACTGTATGTTTGTGTATTTCTGATATGTACAATATAAGTCTTTGATTCATCAATTATTCCTATTTTCTAAGTAACAAATCATTGTTTGAAAGATTTTAACTTAGAGTAGATTTTCGTCAATAGTCTTATTCCTAAATAAATGTAAAATATACCACCAAATACGATGAAACTCAATCAGCTGATTAGAAAAATACTTGTTAAATTAATAAATTTAGATAATAATACTAGAACAGGCAACTTCTTTATGAAACCAAAGATATTAGAACTTGTGGATTTTTTCTCCTAACTTGTATTTTGAACCAGCTGATTTGTTGATTTGTAAAATTTACTAATACATTTTACAAATAATATTGGTAAGTACGTATTTTTACTATGAAACAGTTTGTATACAAGCTTTTAATTTGTGGATTTGTAACTTCAAATTTTTACTAATATTATGGGCATGATTATGAAACATGCCCGAGGTGATTACATTGAAAAGAAACATCATTGTTTAGGTGGAGTATTTATATACAGTTTACCCGTAGTTAATATTAATGTGTAGTAAACATGCATGAAATGATCACTGTGTTCTTTATATTTAAAAAGTCACATTCAATTGATTTGTATGGTATGTAAATGGGTAATAGAAAACCTAACTTTGATAGCATAATTAAAGTATCTATTTTATGGTCCAGTGGGGAGGAGGCCTAAGGTCCAGACTGTGGGTCAAGTTATGGGCCACTTTTGAAATTTCCTGTGTCAGAAACTAACCAAAAGAACTGTCTATAATGATAATATTGCATGGTAAGGTCACAGAACGGAGCAGAGCCTCAAGATCCAAGATGGTACCAAATCAACCCGATTTATTCCCTAAAAATTTCGGAGTTGGGAGCAGTTTTGATGAACCTCTTTTAAGTTATTCAGAAAAAACTATTTCCCAAAAGAATAGTATTGCAGTATGGGAGCCTGTGGGGCAAAGTCCATGAGTTTTGGAAGAAAACAAAAAATTATTTGAATTCGCTACAAAATAGTACGCTTCAAAAGTAATTTAATGAAGCTGTTTTGAAATCAGCAAGACACACACAAAGCTACTTAAGCAGTATGTACACATACAGTATATATTATCCAAACAAAATTGTTATCCAGTAATATATTTATATTCAATAAATTTTAATTCTCATGTTGACATCTTCTTTAGAATAACAATTCGAGGTCTCTCAGTAGTGGTTGACATTTACAATCCAACGAAATTTTTAGAAAATAAAAGTACCAGAGTCCCGGTCGGCTAATTCCACAACCTGATGGGGGTAAAGGTTACTGAGTTTGATTTAAAAATGAAGAAATGTAATCCCAATTATAACACTTTAATCTACACCACGGTTACATTTATATTACCTACATTTTCACGTACACAATGTTTATATTATACAATAACTTACTTTTTGGAACATAAGAATTCAATTATCGTCTTTTGACGTAACAAATATATCCTGTTAGCCATTAAAAAGTTGCGCCATCGTCTCATAAACATAAACATCAAGCATTCGGATGAATAACTACATTCACAGTGCATCACAATAGATTCCATTCTCATGGTCCGACTTTTTATCATCGCTTTTCAAAGAACTACTTTTCGAACATTCAAGTTCATCTCCAGCAATGAATACGATCACATAAAATGTAGGCCTACAGACGGCACTGTTTTATCATTGTTCATTTTTATGAGTCAATGTGTGTGTTGTGTTTTATATTTCTAATGATGAGTACATAACAGATAGAAGGTCTCAGCAACACTTGATGCTGTTCAGGCAAAACATGTAGTGGGCAAACCTATATGTGAACTGTAATAAGATGTAAGTTAATTGCTCTAAAAACATCGTTCGGATCTAAAATAATGGACTTCACTTAATTTGGAACACAAATTTCTTAAAAGACATTCTATTAAAAATAACCTTATGTAAATATTTTAACCAAATTATAAACAATTTAGTTCTAACAGTATTCATTAAAAATAATCACAACCTCGGGTATTAGTTCGTAATCACAATTTCCTTATAAATAATGGTAATGTTTTAAACATAAAAAACGAGAACATAGTACAAAAATATTCTATTCTATAATAACTATTAAGTAAGCTACATTAAAGTCCGTCTGATTTGAAATAATAGGGCGAGGATTTATTCCAGATTATTTAGATCTGGGTAATCAGATAATCAATAAAAAGAAAATACTTAACAATTTGTATCAACATAAAACATGTCATTTTTTCAAGATTTTATATAGTATTAAGTTTACTATACAAATTGTAAATCAAATTTTGATTTGTCCGAATGACCTTTTACTACAAATGGAGTATGAATACAGGAACAAAATTACTAAACCACTAGTTCTACACTGAATCTAGGATAATGAAAAATCTCCTAACACTGTATAGGTCTAGATTCACAACAAATTTTAGATTTTGTATGGTAGAGTCTGGCAGTGTAATCCTGTGTGTGCAAATAATTTAAAATAACAAAAAGGAATATCAACAAGATCTGAAAACTTTATAGCACTACCATATAGTTTTTAGTTGGCCCACCTTTTCAGACGTGGCTTGTTCTGTTGGGTTATAGAGAAGATCTCACATTATCTAATTACCAATTATCCAATTTGATTTTTTAAGAGGGTGTACTGACAGGATATACAAAGAGTGGAAAATTAGTTGAAAATTAGAAATGGAAGAAAGATATTTTATGGTAAACTGACATTGTGAGTACTACCTAGAACAAGGTTATTTTTGGTTGTTTTCAATAAAATATTAGTTTGTAATGGACTTGAGATGATAACATTAAAAGAATACAGTAAACTCTCGATTATCTGCTGGCAAATAGTCCGCGAGAAAGTATATATATAAAATGAAGTTTTTGATTATTAATTCATGCGGTAGGCTGATAAACAATCTGTTCAATGACTCATAACTCTCTTGTATTTTCATCACTCACAACACCCAATCTATTTGCTAATGAGAATACACTAATTTCTGACCGGTCAATTATTTATCTTTGATCTTTTTGAATCTTGTGTTAGCATTTAGTGCTTTTGTTACCTGTTTTGATTTTTTTGTTGATTTAAAAGCAGAATGTGTTGATGATTGTGCAAGACTGGAAAGGATTTCTAAATTAGAAGACAAAAGTAAAATTTGTGGATTAATTGTTAAGTAAAATATGAATTGCATACAAACATTTAGCTTTGTTTAACATCACTGTTTACCGTTTACATTAAATAAATTGGGTTTTTATTGTTAAAATTACTGTCTTGTTTAATGTCTGTAGTACTTTTATGGATTATTCCCGATTTTCACTCTGCAGGTAATTGGGAGTTCACTGTAAACAGTTATTCATTATTACCTAAATTAGTTCTAATTTATTAAACATAAATTCACTGGAAATGTTTAAATTCACAAGTAGTTTGATCACAAGAAGTAGGTAATATTAATATCACATTACAAAATATACTTGAAACAACAATAAAAAATAAGTACATCTTTACAGACACAATCATCTATAACAATTCATAAACTTTAAGAGAACTTAGGAACTAATATAATAACAGTTATAAATACAAATATTAGCATTAGATAACAATACTAATTATATGAATACAATACAACAATACTATACCAGTATAAACAAAAAATACTCTTATGGGAAGATGCTTGTCAATAGACTATTACATGCAGCTGTGCTTGTACACATACAGTACAACAAGCTAATATGAAAAAGCCTTTGGTGAAAGAATTAGTCGTTAGTTTTCTTTTTGGGACTAGTATACTTCCTTTTAATAAATTTGAAAATGTGGTAAATAAATGTAATTGAAATTAAATATAGTGCAAGTGTGCATAATTTAACACCTTTTTGTGGTTTCTCATGAATGATTACACAGTATGTAAGGTAAGTACCAATGCCAAGGCGTATGAAGACAAACAAGAAAACAAAGGTGAGCTCTACCAGTGTGTGGATAAAAGTTCCATTAAAGCCACATGTGCGGAGGAACCATCGCAGCTGAAGCAATGGATTGGTGATCTCGAGGCTCAGAATGCCTGCAACCTGTGAGATGCAACACAAGATTAAAACTAAACTTAACAATCAATTTCATTAAAATTAACATTGGACCAAATTTATTGTCCTAACTATACAAAAAATAAAAATAAACACACCTTTCTGTTTCAGGTTTAGTAATAACACGGTAGCTCACAGGTAATTCCAGTAGGTCAAATATTCCTAGCTAGTAACCAGTGGCTGGGCAACTCCTCTGGTAGTCTATGTGGCTAACACCACTACAGTGCTTCTCTGTCCCTAAACTGCACAGGTAGGCCTACCACACATTGTGATATTACTTTAATAAAACGAGAAAAATTAGAATTTATACGAAGATATGTTTAATCAATTTAATTTGAGCTACAAATATCTGAATAAGCAGAAGGGGGATTATAAACATGTTTATGATATATTAAGATAATACATTTGGTACAGCATTCAAATTTGTAAGACACCAACCCAAACATTTAGCGGATATTTTAAGGTGAATATTAGTGAATGGTGAGTGTATTGAGTGAAATTAATTTGATTACCTTCATCAATATACTTATTATCCAGGAGAATAATATGGAATAACTAGCAGTAAGCCCGTTCTTTGAACGGGTTGTAGGATTTAGATTAAAGAAGAAAGATTATCGTAGGAAAATGTAAACCTGAAATCCTAAACAAATCAGTACAATGAAAATACATCAATACCCAGCTTTACTATTTAGTATTACTTTATAATTAAATAAAGCTTATAATATACTTAAATAACGTCGCTTAAGAAACAACACTGCCAAAGTGACATTTTTTACGAATTTGAAGTTTTTGTATATCTATGGAAACGTACGCATTTTACATGTCCTTGTGACGTAGTTTTAGCGAAAATCCAAGAGAATGCGCTACTATCGCATTGCTTCTAACTCCGCCTATCTCTTAGACCAAAAAATACCGCCAATATCCATCAGTTCTAGCACAGCCTTAAATAAGTGATGTTCGTTTGTTCTGGTAGAGGTGTCTGATTTTTGCCAGTTTGACAGATTAAGGTAAGTGTTTATAATGACTAAGTTTTGATTTGCTTTTTTAAAGACTTATAGCCAATGGTAAGTAAGGTCTTAGTTAACAGGTTTATTGGTATAAACCAGGTATATTTATAATAACAGGTTTATTGTAAAATTATTAGCTTGAAATGTTAATAGGTGATTGGCGGAGTTATGTCGTACACTACAAGTAAGGCAACACCGCCAATATCCCTTTAGCATTGCGGTTATGGCGTTTAGAGAGCTAGATGTGACAATAAACACATTTTTAAATCGATTTAAATGAGTTTAAATTAGAGTTGTAAGTTTCTATGCATTAAAATACATCAGACACTTACTATAGGGTATTGCTATATTTTATAGGTATTATTGTGTTGTCCTTTAACTTGTTGGTCCACCGAGTGATTTAGGCTGTATTTATACACCTTCTTTTACCCGAAGGTAAATGGTATTCCTTTTTGGGCCTATTAGAGGGTTTTTGATGCTGATTATTATTATATACTTCCCTGTTTGATACAAAACTTGTAATACGAATCATTTAAAAAATTAATAAAAGTATTCTTTTTAGGTTTAATGATGTCTGAATTATCAAGTGAAGACGATGAAGGTAACTCACAATGTGGGTTATTTACAAGTGAAGAAATTCTTCCTGGCCTAATGGAATCATACGTCATACTATCTTTCACATATCTTTTGTTATATCTTTTTCGATTTGTTGTTTGATTTTAGCGCTTGTATATGTTCTTTGAATCTTGTTTGAAAATTTCTACCGGTTTGTCCAATATAATATTTGTTACAGTCATCACATTTAATTTTATATACTCCTGATCTTGTGTATTTATTAGTTTGGTTGTTGTTTCGTGATTTCTTTTGTATTATTTCATATGCATTGTGTCTTGTTCTGTAACTTATATTGAATTTTTGTTTTGTAAAAGTTTTCTGTATGGCTTTGTTTAGTTTTAAATTGTATGGCACGCAAATAAACTCTTTTTCTTCGATTTTCTCTTTTATCTTCGATTCTCCTCTCTTTTTCTCCCATCTTTTTATCATTTTATCTATCATATTCTTTTTGTATCCATTTTCTTGTGCAATTTGTTTTATTATGTTTATCTCTTTATTAAAATTGTTCTTGTTCATCGGTATAACCATAAGTCTGTTAATCATCGTGTTGAATGTTGAAATCTTATGTTGCCAGAGGTGATGTGAATTACATGGGATGACAAGATCTGTTTGTGTGGGTTTTCTATAAATATTAAAATCATGTTTATTGTTTGTATTTTGTATTGTTAAGTCTAAAAAGTTTATTTTCTGTTTTTGTATTTCCATCGTGAATTTAATAGATTTTGAGATTGAATTTATGTATTCTAATAATTTGCAGTGTGAATCATCTTTGTTGTCATAAAGACATATAATGTCATCAACGTATCTGTACCAATATATAATATTTTTTCTAAATGGGTTAATGTCATTTATTATTATATTGCTTTCAATTTTGTTCATATATATATTTGCTAATAAACCTGAGAGAGGTGATCCCATTGCCAAGCTATCTTGTTGTTTATATATACAATCTTTATACTCAAAGTAGTTTTGATTCAAACATGCTTTTGTCAGTGTTATCAGATCTTTTTTCTCATTTGTATTAAGTGTGTCTGAATTATCTAAATTGTCCTTCAATATTTGTATGGTGTCTTCTGATGGAATATTAGTATACATGTTGTTTACATCAAATGATAAGAATATAGCGTTTTCCGGTATTGTTAAATCTTTTATATTTTGAACTAGTTGGTATGTATTTGAAATGTTATGATTAGTGTCAGTATTTGTTATTTGATTTAGCCTGTAATTTAGAAACTTACATACATTATATGCTGGAGCATTATATATGTATATATATATATGTGTCTGTTAGCACGATAACTCTCGTAAAAATGGTCCGATCGAGACCAAATTTGGTAGAGACGTGTATTCCTACAAATGCTCGGACGAGTTCGTAATCCAGACATATCGGTCAATAGGAACGGGTAGTTTGGGGGGTTTTGTACCCCAAAAAGGGGTTTATTGTGTTTTTCACATTTAATTTAAAAACAATTCTAATTTTATATTTCACTATTGGAATCAGTTTAAAAAACTACACAATTAAGTTCCTTAAAGTTTTTCTCTATCTCTAATGGTTACCGAGATATTAAAAAATCTAAACACAGTACGTTGTATTGTGCGGCTCCAATGTTAATCTTATGGAGGATAGGGAAAAATTAATATTTCCCATATTAATGAATATTTTTGATGAAACTTGATATTTAGCTTCATGGTTGAGATCTATCAATTTATGCTTAAAAATCATAGTTTATGTGTTTATCATGGCAGCAAACCTGAATACAGTAGAACTCCAACTATCCGAACTCCGACTATCCGAATCGCCGATTATCCGAATCACTTTCAGAAAAAAATTTGTCCAAAAAAAGTCTAAGTGAGCTATTATTCTTCCCCCCGCGAAGGCCGAGTGTGACGACTTGCAACTGCTCACCGTCAAGCGAATGCGTGACCTGGCTGCCTAAAAACGGATGAAGACCACAAAATAGCTTACATTGACGGAGATGTTTAAAAAACAATGATTTTTATTTCTAAACTTGTACGTACATTTTATTTATATTTAAAATATGTGAAAATATGATGTTTCTTACATTTAATTCAATAAAAAAATAGTGCAATATCAAAATGTAGCTTTTTTCTCTCTAATGGCGATTTTTTTAAATAAAAACTCCAATTATCCGAATATTTGATTATCCGAATGGGTCCCGGTCCCCAATTATTCGGATAATTGGAGTTCTACTGTACTCTTTTCCCATATTAATCATATAGGGAATAGGCAAACTCCTTTATTTATGGACAGATGTTGATGAAACTTGGTATAATTGCTTAAAATAAAAATTATTTATGGTAGAAATGACTACTTTCAGTCTTCCTCACAGCAGCTAACCTGCACACTCTTTCCCATGTTAATTTTATGGAGAATAGGCAAATAATTTTCGTGTTCATGGACAGATTTTTATAAAACTTGTCATATTTTATTATTATTACATTATTGATTTGGAAATTTGCTGAGTACGCAGATCTGCTGCGACGGGGGTATTTACTCTTTGTAGTTGTTAAAATGTAACTTTTACGTCTTTTAAGGTTTTTACAGTAAAAATATCCTTTTTATACAACTTTTTATAATAAACTTATTTTAAGTAATTCAAGATTTTTTTTATTGCCAATTTCCTATAAATATAATGAAAACACCACTCATATTCATTTAAGTTAAAAGGCAACACCGCCAAAATCCACTAGGAGAAGGGTCAACACCGCCTGCCTCTCAGAAAAAAGTTAAAAAAAATAAAAACTAACAATAATAGTTATTAAACACTTTTTAGCATATTTTAGTGTAAATCAAAAGTAATATTGACATTTTAAGTTATTATAGGTGCAACTGGCAACGTTTTTTCGCTCTCCTGAAAAGTTTGCTTCTTGTGACTTTGGCGGTGTTGTTTCTTAGGCGACGATAATATACTTTATAATAAATAAGATTATACCTTTTTAGGTGATTATTTTATGTAAAATTAAAAAATGTAAGATAACACAACTTTTATGTAAATTTAAGGTCGAAAGAGATTAAATTTTATTTGATATTTTATTGTCTGTGTGACATTCATGATCCTTCCTAACAGCTCCTCTCTTGTTCGTGGTTTTGTCTTATACACCTCTGTCTTCATGAGAACTACAGGAAGAAATCCCTAGGGTTCAGGTCTGGTGACGTGGGTGGCCACAATGCACTTGTACATGGTAGGCAAAAATGTTTTGGCAGAAGTGGTTATGTAAACACTGTACCACGTCACTTGTTCTATGTGGGGGTTCTCCATCAAGTTGATAATACATATTTGGCGTTATTTGAAGGGGGATATCTTCAAGAAGCTCTGCAAGAGTATACTGTAGAAACTGTTTGTGCCCCATCTAAATTGAGGTCCAATCAGCCTGTCATCGAGTAGACCGCACCAAACATTTACTGAGAATCTTTGTTGAACATGTGTCTCTACTGTACCGAGTGGGTTTTCTTTCACCCAAATATGAATGTTTTTGCAATTATTCACACCAATTCTAGTAAACTGAACTTCATCTGTAAACATTATTAACTTAGTAAGCTGATGATTTCTTGCCACCCAACTACAAAACCGTGATCTCGTAACATTATTGACGGGATTAAGCACCTGAACTTTCTGTACATGATAAGGGTAGTAATTTTCTTTTGTTAATATTTTCCATACTTTTGTAAAAGACATTAAGCGCTAAAAGTCCTGAAAGTGAACTATTAGGAACACGCCTATTAGGAAATCTTCTGCTGTACACAATTACAGCCGCTCTTGATCTCCCATTGCAAAATCCATAAAGTGCATATCAGGATAGGCTACTCACTGTTAGTAAAAATGGTAGAATCTGATAGTTTCATAAACACTTTTTATTAAAAAAAAAATTAGACAACAATGAGTTTCAACAGCTGGTGGTTTGCTGAATTCTCCAGTGTTGAATCATATTCAAAGCTAATAAATTATTTGTAAAACTAAATGAAAATTGAAGTAAAAAGGTTTAAAACTAAAAGAATCTGAAAATGATTATTTCTGTCATTTCTCTTCTGATAATGTTTGATCAGTTTTCTTAGTTGTTAAAAATTTAAGTTTTTTATATCAAATAGTACACGAAGTAGTAATCTGTAGTTTTCACGTTTTTAGGGGTGAACTACCCTTAAAAATCAAAAACTGAAAAAAATGAAAAAAACACCTGGAGATATGGTGAATATATACATACTTGCCAAAATTCATTTAAATCGGACCACAGGGGTAGGCTGTGGCTCTGTACACATCCAGACATCACATCAAAACCCACTTTTTTGGATTCAGGGGACCCATGATAGTAGTAAGACAAGATGGCGGCGGATGATGTCGAACCTTCGTGTGGCCAGTGTAAGAAAACTGTACAGGAAAAAGCTAAAGCGATAAACTGCGACGCATTTTGTGACAAGTGGTTCCATATTAAGTGCGTGAAAATTTCGGCTGAAGAATATCGTAAAATTCAAGAATTAGAAGAAGTTATAAAGTGGCACTGTGGACTTTGCGACAAGAGGTTAAGTCAGATGAGAAACTGCAACATGACTATCGACAATTGTATCGACCTAACAAACAAAGTTGGTGAAATTGTAGCCGTAATAAATGACATCAGACGAGAAAACGCTAATTTAAATAATAAGTTTGATAGATTTATCAATAATTGTACAAACAATTCAATGACGTCATTGCCTCTCAGCAATGGAAATTGTGACGTAATCACGAAAAGTAAAGACATTAAAGTGACGACTAACAAAGAAGAAGAAGATGATGACGTAATCACCACTGTGGCAAACGGTCGAAAAATCAAAAATGACAACTGCATTGACTCGAAAGTGGGTAAGGATGCATGCAAAAAATCCCGGACTGCCTCTGAGTCTCAGCATAAGGACAGAAAAGAGCCTCCAAATAGAGGGCACACTGATGGAAACGGAACAACGGACGCCGTGAACCGGACTAACGACGTAATAGAAATTGAAATGGACATCGTGACTAATGAAATAATTGATGTGAGTCAAAACGGAGATGTGCTTGCTGTCGTTGCTCAGCCAAATTACAGTGACCGCGTGAAATCTGTAGATAATCCTGTTAATCTCAGTGAGTTAAATGCAGAAGTAAATAATAAAGATGGGTGGACTACTCAGCCTAAACGCAGTAAAAATAATACATCAAACAAGGGAGTGGCCTCTTATAAGGCTGCATTATTGAACAACAAGAAAACTGTAAACCACAGAAACGGTGTAAAAGTTAATAAGGATTCTGACGACAAAAGAAAGGACGGTAAATCGAAGTCTATTGCCAATGTTGTCATCGGAACTTCAGAAAATACTGAATTAGGCCTAGTAGCCAGTCAGAAGAAAGCTTGGCTCTTCGTTGGACGCCTTCATAGTGACACAACGGAGAAATCTGTCAGTGATTATGTGCTTAAATGTCTCCCCGATGTTAAAGTTACGGTGGAAAAATTGGAGACAAAAGGACTTAATGCAAGTTTTAGGTTGTCCACTGATTTCGACAATAAAGACTTGCTTATGGACCCGGCCTTTTGGCCTAAGAACACAATAGTGAAACGTTTTTTATTCCGCAGGGGGCCGAGCCGATCCCCAACGTAGTTGACGGTGCAAAATCCACAACTAGGCCTAGTGACGGACCACTAAATAGTGACCTAGGCATTAGTATTTCTTGTGACCAAAACTTAAATAAAGTAGGCCTAAAGACAGTGTTAAAAATGGTTGCCCTAAATGTGCAGTGCTTAAGAAACAAGTGTGAACTGGTAACCTGCTTTTCGGAGGAGGTTGAATGTGATATACTGTGCATCTCTGAACATTGGTTTGTACCAGATGAATTTAGTTCGTATGAAACTCTGGGCTCTTTGAGACTTGTAAATAATTTTTCTAGATCTGTGAGGAAACACGGAGGTGTTGCTATTTACTTAAACAGTAAACTAGCTTGCAAGCCCATCAATCTTGCTAAGTTTTGTGTGGAACTGGACCTTGAAGTGACAGCTGTGCTGCTAACCGAACATTCTATACTTGTGGTGTCTATTTATAGATCCACTGATGGGAACCTTGATGAGTTTTTTAAACTACTGGACTCTTGCCTTAGTTACCTTCACACCCTAAGAGTGAGACAAATCTTTATAGGTGGTGACTTTAACGTTCATTTGGAAAGCCCCTCCAGAGAAGAGGAAATTTTCACAAACTTGCTCCGTAGTTATGGACTTTTTATAGCCTCTCGACTTCCTACTAGAGGTGATGCTTGCATTGACACCTTTGCTACAAGTGCCAACTCATGGGACTATGAAGTGGATGTGAGGGAACCGGTTGTGGCTGACCATCGTGCAGTGGTCTTATCAGTTGGAGTTGAAAAGGTAGGTGTCTGTCATAATACTTGGAAGAATAATTATGTTATTAAAAAAAGAGTGATTAATGATAATGATATTCCATTACTGCGTAACAAATTATGTCAGGTTACATGGGATTTTCCTGACCTAAATTCAGACCCTGAAAGTGCTTTTAACCCTAGAAATGGCAAAGTCGTAATTTACGACGCATTTACATATTCAATAAGAATTGGCAGGTGGAGGCATCTGTGGTCAGTTTAGTGAATTTGTTAGACACTATCGCCTACGTGACCGTGTTGCCATCTGGAGGCAAACAACCGAAACTGCTTTCGTAGTACACTAGCCTGCCACCGGGCAGGTCTTATAACCAAGTAAGCGCTTGGTATATCCTATGCACATGTGGCCTAATCGGCTAGAGCGCTGCGTTGACGAGCGTAACGTTCTAGCCATTCGGAAGTGCTAGGGTTCGAATCCCGACCATGAGCAATCCCAATTTGGCTTGCAAATGTGTGGTACAGTGGCGGGAGTGCCCACCTTAAATAAACGGTGACCGGCTTGGGTGGAAGTTGACGGCATTTGTAGGCTTAATTGGGATTGCAGTGGACACCTGTTTTGCTTTTGTGGTTAGTGGTTATAAGGGGGGGGGCATGTTTTAAGCTTTTTTTGTTTAAACTTTGATATTTCATGAAGATATTAGTAATTATATTTATGTTACAGTTAAGAGTAAAAAGCTTGCCACTTCTAGGGTTAATTGTTTCTTTGTATGCTTTAGAGACATTTTTGATTCTGTTTTCCCATCTAAAGTTGTAATAAATATGAGGCCTAATAATACTGTGGGCTTAAATAAGCAACCTGCTAAGGACAAATCCTGGTACACGCCTGAACTCTCTAGAATGCGCAATTTTGTGATCCTGCTCCATGACTGCACTAAAGGGGCAATCAATAACACCCTTAAAGAAAGATATTACTTTTTGTACATTCGTGCTAAAAGGGAATATCGCCTGAAAGTTTGTGAGGCCAAGAAGTCTTTTAATGTTCGGAAAATCCAAATGTCCTCCAATGTATGCAGAACATCGTGGGAAATAGTCAATGAACACAGATCAAAGAGGCCTAGGAATAACTTTATTATTTCGCCTGATGAATTTAACAATTATTTTGTGAATGTAGCCAAGGACATCGTGGCTGATCTGCCAGTCTCGCAGAACGAACCGGCAGCCAACCTCATGGATATTTCTACACGGCATACTTTGTTAAACTGGAGTGAGGTGAGTCCTAGCCAAGTTATTAGCATAGTCATGGGTTTTAAGGATTCTTTGAGCCAGGATGTCGATGGAATCTCTTGTAGATTACTAAAATCAGCTATTGATATTATTGCTGAACCTTTAAGTGTTCTGGTGAATTCTTGCCTAAAACGCTGATATTATTGCTGAACCTTTAAGTGTTCTGGTGAATTCTTGCCTAAAACGTGGAATCTTTCCTGACGCCTTAAAGACTGCACGCACTATTCCTGTATTCAAGAAGGGTGACCCCTCGGTCATCTCCAACTTTCGGCCGATCTCGATATTGCCTACTTTTTCCAAGGTTTTTGAGTCCATAATGAAGAGTCAACTTATAGTCTACTTTGAAAGCAACAATATCCTAAGTAATGCACAACATGGCTTTAGGAGTGGACGCTCTACCACTACAGCCCTCTCCAGTTTGGTTGATACAATAACAGAAGCCTTTGAATCAAGAGACTCAGTATGGTTAAGTTTATGTGATTTGAGTAAAGCTTTTGACGTGGTCTCGCACAATATAATTGAATCAAAGCTAGTCAAATATGGCATTGGTGGTACTGTTCTCCAGACCATCATTAACTACCTGGAGGGACGCAAACAGCTGGTCTCGATGGAGGGCTGCTCTTCGGCTGTGAAAGACATTGAGCTGGGGGTACCGCAAGGGTCTGTCCTTGGCCCGTTGCTGTTTACTATCATGATCAATGATTTGGATTTTAATGGCAGAACTGCAGATTTTTTTTGCAGATGATTCGACTTTGATCACCAGAGGACGCGACTTGACGCAGTTGCAGCAGGAAGCCGCAAATCTTCTGGAATTGGCTAAAGAGTGGTTTGTCTCAAATAAACTCAAGATCAATGAGGACAAAACTCAAACGTTGCTGTGCACCCTAAAACCGGGAATCCCGAGTGAAGATGCGGTGAGGCTACTTGGTTTCCAGATAGATACGAAGTTAAGTTGGAAACACCACATTGCCCAGGTATGTGTGAAACTCTCTAGAGTTATCTACCTGCTAAGGAAGCTATCCACCATCATAACTGTGTCTTATCTGGTAAATGTGTACCACGCCATTTTCCACAGCCACATCATCTACGGCATTGTACTATGGGGTCATACCCCATACGTACATGACATCCTCCTCCTGCAAAAGACGGCTTTAAGAATAATTACATCGTCTGGCCATAGAGACCACTGCAGGCCCATCTTTAAAAGACTTGGAATACCCACGGTGTACAGCCAATACCTGCTCAACAGCCTAGTCTTACTCAAGGAAAATGAAAGTAAATTTATTAGAAGAAACAACCTTCACGGGCATGCGACTCGTCAAGCACTGAACCTCAACACTCCAAGATGTTGCCGGCAGCACATTGAAAGCATACCCCCACTCTACAATAAGAATCTACAACAGGCTGCCGGAAAATGTGCGTGCACTGGATGTAAGGGAATTTAAGGTGAAAATTCGTAAATGTCTTGTGGATAGGCCACTCTACTCCCTTGACGAAATACAGGAGGAGCCACTTGCCTTTTCAACATCTCCGCCATCTTGTACATAGTTTTATTAAATATTAGTTTTAGTTTGTGACGCAATCTATCCCAGTTATGGGTCAAAGATCAAGGAAACAAGTATCAAGTAAGTATCATAAACTCAAATTAGATTCGAAAATTCTGACGAAAACAATACTTTCTCCATATACTATGTACTTTCTACCCTTCTTTTTTTGTACTTTCTACCCTTCTTTTTTTGTACTTTCTACCTTTATGGGTAGAAATTAAAAATATATTAAAAGTAGTAAGTAAATGCAAGTGGGGGTTCACCTTGGTTGGCAAATGGAAAAAAATGAGTTTTTTTGTTTCTGTGCTTAAAAATTCATTGGTTATTTGTGAATAAAACTGTACAAAAATTATAATCCTAGGTTATATAGTTTATTTTTGAGAATGTTTTAAAAATATTGTGTCAAAACCGTTTGAGACAATTTTTCTTCCTCTTTCACTACAGTGTACCTACTATAGGCAAGTTGTAAAGTGTTAGTATGACATCGTTTCTCATTTGGCATCTATATACTCTATGTCAAAGTACCAATTTGATGTCTGCAGCTGTTCTCTGTCAAGGTTGGTGTACGTTAAGGACCACCATGAATGTGTTACTCAAGAAGGAGGGCATTGGATTGATGTAATTTTTTAAAACCAACCTAACAAGTTTTTTGATAATAAATTTCCATTGTAACTACACCTTTTGTGCTTTATTTCAATGCAATACCTTTAAATTTGACAGTTTTTCAAGTATTTCAAAACCACTTAATCCATCTGCGCTATCACGTACTACAAAATTACTAACTATATTTATTTAAATTATAACTGAAATTTAGAAATTAATCAACTAAATTAGCGACAAACCATTTACATTATAAATTTTGTGACATTTAAATACAATACTATGTTATAAAAAAAGTAAGATAGGTTGAATTTGTGCGATTTAGAGTTGCGGGATAAAACTCCGCATGGGCCCCCTCCTGTTTGAAAGGTGAAGCGCCTGATAAAGGGTTAATAAGAGTAAGCTAATTTAATTAACGTGAAAGGGAATTTACGTAAAAGGGAATGAACAATCTGAAAAATGTTTAAAGACTATGAAAAAATTCAAAATATTTATAAAAACTGTGGACCTAAATTAAAACTACTCTTATATTCAAATAGCCATTTTTTTCTTAGGCCAAAATATGGAACTTGCTTTTCCACTCAAGAATCATCGTTGGACAAATATCGATAAATTTTATCTGAAGTATTAAAGACAAACACAATTAATTAATCACTCTATGAAGCATGACACTAGTAATACAATGTCATGGTAAGTAGAAGACATTTGCTGATGGTAGAAAGATGCATTACAAATGTTACGCCCAACACACCAAACAACCACCGCCACTGGACAAGGTAAATATTATCAATTGAACTCAGTTGTTTGAACCTGATAATAGGACTGAAAAGTTGGACTTATGAAATCTCAATTTATTAATATTATACATTATATTTATATATAATACATTTATAATACATTAATATTATATATTATACACCATCCTAACCATTAGCTAATGAAGAGTTACTTTGAAGGCTACCAAGCTAGTACCTGTATGACCTACTTCCAATGTAGTTAATGGTGATTTAACTTACCGCTTCTCCACCAGATGTTCTCCCCATGAGAACCATTCCTATTGAAATGATGCTGGCAATATGATGGACCAACATTATGAAGGGCTCTGTTTGGTGGTAGAAACACCAGCCAAGGTCGAACCAGAAGTACCCGAGGCTGATGGCTAGTGTCAAGTCTTGCAGTGCTGTGTTCCTCTCACCTTAACACATTCCCAATAACACACAACTAAGCTTAAGTCACAAAATAAAGTCATCAGAAATTTAGTGGTTAGAGATTGATTAAGGGGGTTTTATACTAAGGAAGGCCAAATCAAATCAAAAATATTTTCCTGCGAATTCATGATACACATTTTTTAATATTTTGACAAATACAGTGCAACTTGGTTATTGCGGCCTCAGCTTTAACGTGAACTCGGATATAACGTCATTTATTTTTAGGTCCCGCCAAACTATATGTATTTACATAGGCAAAACCTCGGATATATCGTCAGTAAATTCTAAAACCTCGTATATAACGTCAAGAAAATCGGGCTGAGATGAAGGCAACATATAGCTAAATAGAGAAAGTTCGGTCGGTGGTGCAACGTGAGGGCTGCAGCTATTGTTTAGCTACATTCTATTTTTAGAAACGGCATTTTATTGCTGTCTTACCGCTAACCACCCCAACCCCCTTTCGTAACACTCCTCCAATAATTGCCTAAAGTCATCTGAATTTAAATTATCATTTATTGTTATGTATACGTTTATTATCTACTGTGGTTACTACTAAAACAAACAATGAATTTATAAATAAAATGTACAGTTATTTACAAAAAAAAGCCGTTATTAGCATTAAATATCACCACTTCTCAGTAAACGCAACAGTAGAACAGCAGAAGAACAAACTAAGCGTAACTTAAATTTCCAACAATTGTATGGTTTTAGAAGCGGGAATCCCTCAAGTTCGCTGATTCATTAGTTTCCCGAAAGATTGCAGCACATCCCAAACTTAGCACATGATATTCAAAAAAGAAACAGACGATTATATTTAGTGGCCAGTCCTGCTGGACTTCCAACGGCAACTCAGATTTAATCTCGTCTAGTACCACTGGCCCTCCGAGCAGCGAGGAAAGGTCATATAAAAATTAGTTCGACTTGGGGAGAAAATTGTGGCAGCCAATATAGCTAGACTTCCGAGTGCATAGGACAAGTTATAAATACTCAATCCGAGCGCAAAGGGTTAAACTTACAAAGAAAAAATATGTAATTAATATTAAAAATTATGTTTTATGTTTAGTTTCTTAACCGTTTAAAGAGTACTGTATTTTGCGTCAAAATAGTATTGACGTTTTAAAACGTCTTTTAGCGAATTTCCCACAGGAAAGAAGCTATTACCGTAGGTCTCATGGTAAGACTCAAGCCGTTAAAATTTATTTATATATATATATGTCTGTTAACACGATAACTCTCGTAAAAATGGTCCGATCGAGACCAAATTTGGTAGAGACGTGTATTCCTACAAATGCTCGAAAGAGTTCGTAAACCAGACATATCGGTCAATGGGAACGGGTAGTTTGGGGGGGTTTTGTACCCCAAAATGGGGTTTTTTGAGTTTCTCACATGTAATTTTAAAATATTTCTAATTTTATATTTCACCATTAAAAAACACTTAAAAACTACACAATTAAGTTTCTTAAAGTTTTTCTCTATCTCCAACGGTTACCGAGATATTAAAAAATCTAAACACAGTACGTTGTATTGTGGGGCTCCAATGTTAATCTTATGGAGGATAGGGAAAAATTAATATTTCCCATATTAATCAATATTTTTGGATAAAACTTGATATTTAGCTTCATGTGGTTGAGATCTATCCATTTATGCTTAAAAATCATAGTTTATGTGTTTATCATGGCAGCAAACCTGCATAATCTTCTCCCATATTAATCATATAGGGAATAGGCAAACTACTTTATTTATGGACAGATGTTGATGAAAGTTGGTATAAATGTTAAGATAAAAATGATTCATGGTAGAAATGACTTCTTTCAGTGTTGCTCACAGCAGCTAACCTGCACACTCTTTCCTAGGTTAATCTTATGGAGAATAGGCAAATAATTCTCATGTTAATGGACATATTTTTATAAAAATTGTCATATATTAAATTATTGATTTGGAAATTCGCTGAGTACGCAGGCCTGCTGCGACGGGGTATTTATGTTTACGGAAAAAAGAGTAGTGACGTTTTAAAACGTCATTTGACGAAATTAGCACGAATACATTTATATATATATATATATATATATATATATGTATATATATATGTATATATATATAAAACATAATATGGATTTATTCTTAAGTCATAAATCAATAATTAAAAATATGAAGTTTTGCGGCATGTGTGTATTGGTGTATTCGGTAGGGTAGGTAATCTGCAGGAGAGGGAGTACCATATGATGGTGGCTGCGGCAGGAAAGGTGGTGGCTGCGGCGTGAAGTTTCGGCAGGAAATAAAAGCGTGTGAATAACTTTTTTTCAGTGTGGAGTGTCGCCATCAACGGAAAAGTCAACGTCTGTAAGTGAAGGCAAGACAATGTTGGCTGCCTGACTGTCAATCGTAAAGAACCGCTGTAAAATTTGTTTTTTGAAAACCGCTATCGTACAGTCACAGTTAGTAGGTTTTGAGGTAGGTTGTTGAATAATGTATCACCAACATAGTAACAATTTGTAGTGGAAAAGGTTCTTGTCAGTCCCAGTACACATAAACCTACCCCCAACCATGTCTTCTTCTGTAGTCATGAGAAGGGTGATCAAAGAAGTCACCAGAGTATTTAAAATGAATAATTACAATGTTTTAAAAAATACTGTAGTTACTTGATGTCTAAAACATCCATCTCAGCAAATAGAGCATACAAAAGGTAGTGTCGATACCTTCCTAGGGCAGTTTTAATAATAGCCTTTTGCGTGACCACAAATAGCTACTGTATACACTGCCCCAAGCAATCATCCCTCTCTCAATTAGTGACTGCACATAGCATATAATAGTAAGCAATTCTGATTTCATTTAAATCAAGGTGTAGTTGGAAAAAGAAAATTTATATTTTCTCAATTTAGAATTTAGATAGACATGATCTGTCCATGAAAGTTTAGAGTCAATTATTATGCCTAAATAGTAATTTTTTAACTCTATCAATCAGAGGGCGAGAAATATTATTTTGTGTGTCAAAGGAATATATTTTTAGTTTGTTGTTAGGCATGTCACCACTGGCACTAAGGGAAATTGGCATGAATTTAGTTAGTGAATAAGTTTTATTTAGTTAGTGAATAAGTTTTATTTAGTTAGTGAATAAAAGTCACGTGTTAAAATATTTTGGTCAAATCTTTATTAATTTTATCCACCCCCTTTCAGCATTCACACAAACAGTATCTCAATTTCTCCCTTCAAACATTTTCCCACAACATCTGATTTTACAATATTATTTATATATATTATAAATAATAAAGGACCCATCGTGCTTCCTTGAGTAACCCCATAGTCTACTGATTTTAAATTTCCCTCAACTCCATTTATCATTTGGAATTAGTTTAGTTTGTAGGTTGAAAAACAAACTTTCCATTGTCATGAAAATATGATTTAAGCCATTGTAATGCCAAATCTTTGATACTGACCAATTCGATCATTTTACATGGCATAGACCTGTCTACAGAATTTAAGGCTTTAGCAATCTAAAAAAATTCTAATAATACCCAGTTCCCCTTACTTATTGCTAAATTAATATCTTTACTTACTTCAAACAAAGCTTCCGAAGTATTTATTTTCTCCTAAACCTAAACTACCGCCCTGGAGTTATAATAATGAGCTTGTGTACGTAACTACTTAAATTATCTTTAACTATTTTTCCAAAGATCTTTGGAAACACGCTCAACAGGGAAATCAGCTTAAAATTCAAAGGTTTCGTTTGTCATCCACCTCATAAGAGAGAATTAATGGTTAAATTAAAATCTAGGGAAAAAATGTGAATGATTGTATCTAATAATATTAATTTAAATAATTACAGTATAGAAAAATATGTATATTCATAAATGTGATATTTGCCAAATATATCACTGACCAGCTCGTCCCCTAACCCTTTAGTCTCACTTTAGATAGTAATAAAAAATAAATACATAAATATAAATAACAAATAAAGACAACATTCAAAAAATAGAAAAATATGTATATTTTTAAATGTGCTAAATATTGCCAAATACATTTCATACAAAATCATAAGTTTATGATTTAAGAGTTCATTTCGCTAACAGTCTAAAATGCTTCTAAATAAAATAGCCAGATTAAATGAATATTCTAGTAGAATATAGAATAAGATTTGTATAGAGAAGGTATAGGATAGTTAAATTAGTACCCTGATTGTTATAATAATAATATAATATCGTCTAACATCCTTTCAAAACAAAAACTTTTACCTGGATATAGGAATGGGTCAGGTCCTTCCCAATAGCATCCACTTGACAACATTACAGCGACAACAGCATGTGATATAGTAACCATGCGGCAGTAGAACTCCGAGGTCTGATTGAGGAGTTTACTGCGGGAAAGAGCATGGTAAAGGATTGTCCAGCACACCGAGCTGCCAACCACATAGAAGCAGATACTGCTGATGCTAATCTCATTTGATATTTTCATTTTATGACTGTAAACATTAAAATAGGTTTATGAATTATGTGACTTTAAATCAGGATAAAAACTAATGTTGGCTACGTTCTTTTATTGTCAGAAATACAAAAAGAAAATTTTAGTTAACCAATGGACAAATTATTCCAAGACTACCTATCCAAAATCTATATTTGGATGACTCGGAGAAAAAAATAAATTCCATTTGGTAGCAGCTGGTAGGCTATATTTAATGCACTTGGGAAGTAGGCCTACTTATGCTGCTATCAAATGCATGTTTCTTCTTACTTTCATTTTGAAGCAACTAAAAGTGAAATTTTAATAAGTTCATTTTTCCATGAGTAGCTCAATTGACCAGATTCGGTTAATTTTTATTTTTGAACTATGATTTCAGCCTTCTTCATTGCTGGTGGAGATTCCCTTTCCAATGATCCAGTATACTTGTTCATTCAATACAGAAATTTACTGTAGCCGTGTGAGTCATGGGGTAGCCACAGAATTCTTATGATCTGACAGAAGTCATCCACCACTGATTTTGATTCCATAACATTTGACATGTTCTAAAGCACTAGAAAGTTTAATTTTAAGGTAATGATGATTAGAATACAATTTTGTAGGGGTTTTTCCTTCATACATGTATTTTAAATTATAAATAGAAGCAAGTACAAAGCAAGACATTTTAAGGATCAAATTGTAACTTGACAACATTTATTTAGTTTTTACTGAAATAGGTTGAAGAAAGTCATATTAAATAATAAATGAATTAGAGATTACAATCATAATGTAATCCTCTTCCTATGTTGACAAGGGAAAGAGGAAACCAAAAGAAGGGTAATCGTATATCAATTTTTTTAAATAATACAACCAAGTAAATTTTTATCAAATAAAAAGTTTAGATTCAAAATACCAAAAAAACTAAAATTAATAAGTCTAAGACGTAATAAAACTTAACATCAAGTCTTAAACAATAATGAATAGAAATTAAATATAATCTGTTTTTAAGAATTTACCTTTAAAAATGATTGTAAATTAAAAGAAGATAATAAACATTTCAAAAAATAAAATTGTAGACAAATTTCTGATTTATATAATAACTAAAGTTATTGACAACTGTTTGGTTTTCCAAACATAAATACGATCACTGTTCATGACAAACAATCATGAATCAACCTATGACAATGACAGTATGACATAACATGACATGAGTGACAATTGACGTAAAAGCCGAACGAATGAAGGGATTAAAAAAATTACCAGCTGTTTTGTAGGTGAAGATAGTTAAAAGCATAGATTGATAATGGTTAGAAAATACATAATAATTGTACGTAATAATTTGTACTTAATAATTGACAAAAATGTAATACTTCTATATTTCTTATATCCTATATATTTCTATTGAAAGAATTTTTTGAATATAAAATATAACTAATAGCCTAGTCAAATGGTTTTTTCTGTCAATTTCTTTTATTTTTCATATTATATGTCTAAATGTTTAGATTCTAAATGTTATATTTGTTCAAATAGGTTGTAGTGTTTTTTTTATAAAGATTATTTACATTAAATGTTATACTTTTAGATGTCTATATTTGTTACTGTCCGTTAGTTTTAAATGTTTTAAAGTTATTGTTTAAAGTTATTTTTTAGTAGTTTATTATATAAATCTTTGATATCATTAGTGTAGGATACATGGTTACCATTTATATTACCATAAGCATGTATAATATTACTGATTGTTGTTACTCTAGCACAGCTGTGATAAGAAAAGACTGAAATTAATTTTAAGAAATATATTGTATGACAATAGCCTGTACATTTAGGTAATGTTTTTGGCTAATAAATGATTCTGATTCTGATTGAATAATGAATTAATTGTGGCGATTCAAACCTCCACTCCACTAAAATTCACAAAACTCCGTGTAGCTGTCGGTCTTGGCCTAATATTAAAAGGGTCTGGTTGGTGTTCACTTGCGTCCTTTGTTAAACGAGATTTTAAAGTTTTTTTTAAGTTCCCGTTGTCAGGTCGACTACGCCTTTGTAACAACGCACAGTTCGCGGCAGACTCGCAACGTGTACGGATCGTGGTGTCTTGTTGCAGAGTATAGTATACCTTTGCTTTTCCGCGTGTTAATGTGTTAGTTACACATTATATTGGAAATATATGTTGTATATAGTGTAAATATTTATTTGAATCGGACCAAATGTGCAGTAACACTTCCTGCAGTCGTAAAACAAGGAGGTGGCCCCTATGCATGTTTTATAACATCATAAACATCACTTTAAATTATATATGTGTATTGTAACGGTTCAAATTCTGAGGGGGGTACGTTTCGTCACGCTAGCGGTGCAGCTGAACTAGCCCATCAGCTCGCGCGGTGATTGGCGTAGCCCGCGGCCTGCTGACGCACCCCGTTAGTTCAACTGAGCGCCACTCCTGACTACCGGGACGCTAGGCCGACGACTTAGGAATATAGCAGGTGAATTGGATATCCACCTGATATATAATTTGTGTTGTTTAAATAGTATTGGGTTACATTTGTATTTATCCTCTCTGGCTTTCCAGTAAGTGAATTGTGCCCTTAGTTTGATATAGGAGCAACGCGAAATTGTGTTGCTTTGTTTAATTGAGATTCATAGAATAGCTTGTCTATTTTGTGTAGGGTCGGCTCGAAGTTGAGCCGGCGTAATAAAGTTTAGGAGCAACGCGAAGTTGTGTTGCTTTGTTAAATTGAGATTCAGAGAATAGCTTGTCTGTTTTGTATAGGGTCGGCTCGAAGTTGAGCCGGCGTAATAAAGTTTAGGAGCTTTCAGAGTCCATAAATCATCGATTTCTATCAGAGAAGATTTGGAGTTCACCGTTAAACCCAGTGTTAACTAATCTATGGATTTGTTTATTTCAGAGAGCTTTTGTTTTGTCCTCAATTTGGAAGGAAGATTATTTTTATTTTAATTATTATCAGTGCGACTCCCGTACCTCAAGGTAAGTGTACGAATTAAGCCAGCACCAATTTAACTCAACTAATTAAATTAGTTTCGGTCGATAGGGTGACTCGAAGTTGAGCCACAAAGTCTAGACCTCAACCTAAGTTTATTAGGAAACATATTATTTTCAATTTTGGTTCTTTTAATTATATTAGGCGTCGGTGCGAAAGAGCACCGGCATAAGAAATAGTTTTTGGTTATTTGAACGCCAACGTGGCAATTTGCTTTCTTTTGTATTAGGCGTCGGTGCGAAAGAGTGCCGGCATCGGGAACCAGATAATTACAGGCATTTATATTTTACTTTCCGTGTGTGCGATGATGAGTTACTCATATTGAGATTGAGGCTTTCAGTGCCATAAATAGACTCGACTGAGCGCACACGGAACGAAGTATACTACATTGAGTAAATTTCAGTTCTTAGTATCACAAAACCCTGGGGAGCTATCCGAGGTGAACCCAAAACACGACCCCCCACTACGTGTTGTGTTACAGTATTATATGTAGAAAATCGTGTTTTACCCAATCGTGTAAGCCCCTATGTCGGAAAAATCTTTTAGAGAAATGCACAGAGAGCTCCTTGAGTCCTGGCTTCAGACCACAATAATGTTGCCACGAACTCTCGTCCGGCAATCTATTGCTTAATTTTAAATGTAAGTGTGCCAAATGAAGCTCCACAACAAGTCCAACAAGGTAGGAAGGTGTGGGCCTTCTTACCTCCAAGATTACGGCGCATGTCGTCCTTGTTCCTGCAGCCGTCGGTGTCGCGCGCAGCTCGGTGCCTGCCGCGTCCTGCCTTGAGTCGTTCTGACTGATGGCGCCGCCTCGGCTGACCGGGCCCCTCTGCCATTATCGCAACTTCTCTGTCAAACTCTAGCTCCTTATCCTCGCTTCTTTAAGACAGCCCATTTTAACGCACAATCGATTGTGCGTTAAAGTGATCAAAAAAGTGATCACTTTTTTGTCATATTGATGAGTTCTGATCTATTTTTCAGCATTCTTTAATTGACGTCATTTTAGTATCTGAAACTTGGCTCAAACCGACTCTTAATGACAAAAGTATTGAATTATTCGGCTATAATATATTCCGCAATGACCGTTTGCATAAGGGTGGAGGAGGAGTTGCAGTGTATGTAAGGTCTAGTTTTTCAACACAAATTATTTTCAGTTCTGATACAACAAGGATAGGAAAACCTGAATATATGTTTTTAGATGTTTGTGTTGATAAAACACATATTTTGATATGTGTGTGTTATAGAGCACCGAATATTGGCTTCTTGTTGGAGTTTGAGCGAGATCTAGTGAGCTTGATGCCCCGTTACAGTCATGTCATTGTAATGGGCGACTTTAACTCTGACTTACTGGGACCACCGACTTATGACCAGACATCGCTGACAAACCTCTTTTTCTCCTGCAACATGACAATACTGCCACTTCAAGCCACTCACCACACTGCCACTGCTGACATCCTGCTGGATGTCATTGCCGTTAGTGACCCTTCTCTTGTTGCGCACCATGGTCAATTTCCTGCTCCTGGCCTTTCAAAACATGATTTGATTTTCCGCATCTACAAACTAAAATCATCCAAAACAAGTGCTAAATTTATTAAGTATAGAGATTACAAAAATTAAAACTCTGATGCTCTCCTTCAGGATGCTTTGTAGACTCCTTGGCATGAGGTTGTTCTGGCTCCTGATATAAATTCCATGATCCAAAAGTTTTACATTTTTATTTCAAGTCTTCATAATAAACATTGTCCAGTAGTCTCCAAAAGGATATCTAAGCCCCCTGCCCCATGGATAACTGATGCCATTTGTCGTCTTCAAAATCAAAGAGACACTATGCATTCCGCAAGGCTAAACGTTCTAAACTTCCAAATGATTGGAACATTTATAAAAGACTTAGGAATCAAACTCAGCAGCAAATTAGAAATTCTAAAACCAGATATTATTACAATTCGTTTTCCCAAATTCAATCCACAAAATCTTTATGGACAAAACTAAAAAATGTTGGTATCGGCAATTCAGGGAAACCCCATGAAATATCCATCAGCCTTGACATCCTAAACAACTTCTTCACTGAAATCCCAATGAATGCATCTAGGTCACGCGATTACTTGGTCAATCTGGAGTCAGAACAACTTGTGAGGCCTGAAAATCAATTTTTCTTCTCACCAGTGATGGCATCCGATGTCTGTAGAGCCATTATGAGGATGACAAGCAATGCAGTGGGCTCTGATGATATTCCCATAAAATTCATAAAAGCAACGTTACCTATCACACTCCCCATTATCACCACTATCTTTAATAAATCATTAAGTTCTCATATTTATCCCTCTATTTGGAAAAATGTTATTGTTCTCCCACTTTCAAAATCAAGTTCACCAAAAACCCCCTCAGATTACAGACCCATCAGCCTTCTTTCAGCCTTATCGAAGTGTTTGAAAAGGATAGTACAGCAGCAGTTTTCATTGTATATCGAGCAAAATAGTATCCTGCCCTGTAGCTTACAATCAGGTTTTCGCCCAAATCACAGTACTTCCACCGCTCTTTTGAAAATTACAGAAGATATTCGATTAGCAATGGATAAACGACAGGCAACCATTCTAGCTCTCTTTGATTTCTCAAAGGCGTTTGACTGTGTATATCATCCTCTCCTTTTGTTCAAATTACGCAAGGCTGGGTTCTCCGATGGTTGTGTTGACTGGGTTGGGTCCTATCTCTCTGAGCGCCAGCAGTGTGTTAAGACTGGAGGGGGTTGTTCGGGATGGAAACCTGTTGTACGTGGTGTGCCACAGGGGTCTGTCCTGGGACCTCTTCTTTTTGCACTGTACATCAATGACATTACGGAACACATGGCTCATTCTCACTTTCATCTTTACGCTGACGATTTGCAAATCTACTCTCACTTTACAGTTGACAACATTGGAACAACAGTTCATCAAATGAATGCTGACATTGACTCCATTATTCAATGGGCAAGCCGTAACAGTCTCAAAATAAATGCCACTAAAACCCAGGCAATGATTGTTGGCAACCCTCAACTTCTATCCAAAATCAACTTTCTCACTGCACCTCGACTACGTGTTGATGGAACTGACATTGATTACAGTGACAAGGTGAAAAACTTGGAACTTATCATGAATAAACACTTGAAATGGTCTGACCAAGTCAACTTCACTTGCAATAGGGTCTTTGCTGCCATTCATAGTCTGAAACGTTTTGCAGGGTTTCTTCCGATTAACGTGAAGACAATGTTGGTAAAGACCCTTGTTCTGACACACTTCAACTACTGTGACGTTGTGATCAATGATATGACTGTGGAGCTCTCAAATCGGCTTCAACGGGCACAAAATTACAGCATTCAATTTATTTTTGGTCTGAGGCGTTCCGACCATGTTTCACCATATTTTAATATTCATTCATTTATGAGGCTTAAAGAACTTCGAGAATTTCATATTCTTTGTCTGTTGCACTTCATAATTAATAATACCTTCTTAACTTTCCAATAATTTCACTTTCATTTCTGATATAAGTACAGTACTCGCAACACTCGCAGGGGCTCTCGGCTTCTTTCAATTCCAATTCATCGAACAACCCTTTATACAACTCTTTCACTGTCACTGCTTCTAGATACTGGAACCAACTTCATGATATTCTTAAAAATGAGGGCAACCGTGCTCGGTTCAGGGCGGAGGTGAAGCGTCATATATTAGGACGGGCTAGTGACGGGTGATGTGTGTCATTGTCGGGGCAGGAATTGGGGCGACAGCGATAGAGAGATTGGAGCGTGTTTGTCTGATTTAGGTTTTTTTTGTTTAAAAAACAAAGTTAGTTTATTTTATGATTTATTTTATGTTTGTTATTATTTACAACATAAGATTTTTATTTTAGTTAGTGTAAATTTTGTTTATTAGAGGTTAAGAGGTAGAGAGGACTTGTTAGTCCTAACTTCGCCTCTCAAATAAAGTCATATTTCATTTCATTTCATGACAAAACATTTTTGTGAACATTGCGCAAATGTCATGTGTGGCGAACACCAAGGGACAATCTCCTGCCAGTGCCAGAACAATTAAGATTTGGACATTATACTCTTAAAGAACACTAATTCAATGTTCACTTTAAGTGTTTTTATAATTTAAAAAAATTCCCCGTCATTAAAAGTATTTTTTTATTTATTATTAAAAAAAGTAGTCTGTGAGACTACGCCTTTGTAACAACGCTTGGCTCAGGGAGCCTTTGTATTCTAGGGTTAATCATAGGTTAAGTAAGAAATTGATCGGAATTCATCTTCCTACCGCCGGGCAATTACAAAAATGAACGAGGACAACACTGTAACAAAGGACATTGAAAATGTGAAAAATTCATGTTAATAAAAACCTAAATATCGATCTGATAATCCTCCATAAGAATAACTTTTGGAATGATAACTTAGGATTGATGCTATTAAAAACAAAAGAATAATTCTTTAAAACATTTCTTTAAAAACTCAAAATTATTTTTCAACATATTTATATTTTATACTACCGCTATAATTTAACTAGTTGAAGTTGTATATAAAGACTTATAACATAATATTTCAATAAATATGTAAGTTATATAAAAATTCTCATTCTTCTTCATTTCATAAAGTCATAGAAAAAGAGTTCATAGGTTTTGCTGCCACGAAAAAAATAATATATTTTATTTCCTAACTATACCATTCTTTATTCATAGTTCTTATATCTTATACCATCTATGATAATACAAAATACACCCCTCAGAGCTAAGACATACCCATGTCAAAATTTAAAATGATTAACAACATTGCAGTAAAATTGCTGAAAAATAATTTTGCAGTTTGGAAGCCAAAAGGTACAGGAGGAAAATAAAAAATTTAAATGTTTTTAGTTTCTACAACATGGTACATGCCAGTAAAGCACTTTGATGAAGACATTATTTCCATTCAACTTTCAGCCGGACACATATTACACCACTGTATTACCTTTTAGCGAATTTCCCATAGGGAAGAAGCTATTACCGTAGGTCTCATGGTAAGACTTAAGCCCGGGACCATGTTATTTTTTCGTCTTTAGGTGCCCAGAGTCCAAAAACAATAGTCATTAAAATTTATATATATATGTGTCTGTTAACACGAACTCTCGTAAAAATGGTCCGATCGAGACCATTTGTAGAGACGTGTATTCCTACAAATGCTCGGACGAGTTCGTAAACTAGACATATCGGTCTATGGGAACGGGCAGTTTGGGGGGGTTTTGTACCCCAAAATGGGGGTTTTTGAGTTTATCACATGTAATTTTTAAAAATTTCTAATTTTATATTTCACCATTGGAATCAGCTTAAAAAACTACACAATTAAGTTTCTTAAAGTTTTTCTCTATCTCCAACGGTTACCGAGATATTAAAAAATCTAAACACAGTACGTTGTATTGTGGGGCTCCAATGTTAATCTTATGGAGAATAGGGAAAAATTAATATTTCCCATATTAATCAATATTTTTGGATAAAACTTGATATTTAGCTTCATGTGGTTGAGATCTATCCATTTATGCTTAAAAATCATAGTTTATGTGTTTATCATGGCAGCAAACCTGCATAATCTTCTCCCATATTAATCATATAGGGAATAGGCAAACTCCTTTATTTATGGACAGATGTTGATGAAAGTGGGTATAAATGTTAAGATAAAAATTATTCATGGTAGAAATGACTTCTTTCAGTGTTCCTCACAGCAGCTAACCTGCACACTCTTTCCCATGTTAATCTAATGGAGAATAGGCAAATAATTCTCATGTTTATGGACATATTTTTATAAAACTTGTCATATATTATTATTATTATTATATTATTGATTTGGAAATTCGCTGAGTACGCAGGCCTGCTGCGACGGGGGTATTATTAATATATTTCGAACATTCTTTGAAGTAACATGAAACTTATTAAGTTTTTCTCCCTCTGACAGTTGGATTTTATATTTATTTTTGTGTATTTACATTTACTATTAATTAATATCTAGCATCACCCATTAAGTTGCGACGATTTACTTGTTCAACATTGGAGCCCTACTTCACTCAAGTATTTGAGTGTTTCAGAGAATTTGCCATATGGAAGAAGCTATTACCGTAGGTCTTATGGCAAGACTTAAGCCCGAGACCATGTTATTTTTTTGTCTTTAGGTGCCCAGAGGCCAAAAACAATAGTCGTTAAAATTTATATATATATATACGTGTGTGTGTAAACACGATAACTCTCGTAAAAATGGTCCGATTGAGACCAAATTAGGTAGAGACGTGTATTCCTACATTTACTCGGACGAGTTCGTTAACAAGACATATCGGTCAATGGAAATGGGTAGTTTTGGGGGGGGTTTGTACTCAAAAATTGGGTTTTTTGCGTTTTTCATATGTAATATTATAAATTTTCAAATTTTATCTTTCACTATTAGAATCACCTTAAAAACTACACAATTTAGTTGCTTAAAGTTTTTCTCTATCTCCAACGGTTACTTAGATATTAAAAAATCAAAACACAGAACGTTGTATTTGGGGCTCCAATTTTAATCTTATGGAGGATAAAGAAAAATTAATGTTTCCCATATCTATCAATATTTTTGGATTAAACTTGGAATTTACCTTCATGTGACTGAGATCTATCAATTTAGGCAAATAATTCTCATGTTTATGGACAGATTTTAATAAAACTTTTAATTGAAATTTGTTGAGTACGCAGGTCTGCTGCGACAGGAGGTATTTTGGTCTAATAATTATTGTCTATTATTTTACAAATTATTTTCAGATCCATTAAAGCCCTATGAGCTTTATTAAATCAAAATCAAGATTAACACAATCTCTTTCTGAGTTAACTGACGATAATCCACATAAAACTTAACATCAGATAAGAACAATGTCATTACTAGTATTTGATTTTTCAACTGCTCTATCAGCATTATTGTGTTATTTACTTAATAAGGTGGAATGCTTCTTATGATATTTTTTTATTTTTTATTTATAATGACATTTTCAATTGTAAGTATTAATTCCTTCAGTAATTATTCTGAATGTGATGGTATAGAAATAGAATAAATAAAATAAATAGAATGTTAATCACCTTAAAATTATTTCTACACAATTATTGACTTTTTAGAATATGAAAAATTAAATACCCCCGTCGCAGCAGGCCTGCGTACTCAGCGAATTTCCAAATCAATAATATAATAATAATAATAATATATGACAAGTTTTATAAAAATATGTCCATAAACATGAGAATTATTTGCCTATTCTCCATTAGATTAACATGGGAAAGAGTGTGCAGGTTAGCTGCTGTGAGGAACACTGAAAGAAGTCATTTCTACCATGAATAATTTTTATCTTAACATTTATACCAACTTTCATCAACATCTGTCCATAAATAAAGGAGTTTGCCTATTCCCTATATGATTAATATGGGAGAAGATTATGCAGGTTTGCTGCCATGATAAACACATAAACTATGATTTTTAAGCATAAATGGATAGATCTCAACCACATGAAGCTAAATATCAAGTTTTATCCAAAAATATTGATTAATATGGGAAATATTAATTTTTCCCTATTCTCCATAAGATTAACATTGGAGCCCCACAATACAACGTACTGTGTTTAGATTTTTTAATATCTCGGTAACCGTTGGAGATAGAGAAAAACTTTGAGGAACTTAATTGTGTAGTTTTTTAAGCTGATTCCAATGGTGAAATATAAAATTAGAAATTTTTAAAAATTACATGTGAGAAACTCAAAAACCCCCATTTTGGGGTACAAAACCCCCCCCCAAACTACCCGGTCCCATTGACTGATATGTCTAGTTTACAAACTCGTACATATATATATATATATATATATATATATATATAAATTTTAACAACTATTGTTTTTGGACTCTGGGCACCTAAAGACGAAAAAATAACATGGTCCCGGGCTTAAGTCTTATCATGAGACCCACGGTAATAGCTTCTTCCCTATGGGAAATTCGCTAAAATTAGGTATTTAAATTAATTTTCAAATACCATAAATATACAGACTGTAAATATAATTTTTGTCTGTAATTGTTAGTTGATGTAATAACTAATTAACTAATTTGATTAATTTTCTGGATGGTTGTAATAAAGATAGCTCAAATTATTTTTGTTTTGCTAAAAGAAAGGATTTATGCAATGAAAAGTAAAATTTTAAAATTTTGACAGTATAATATTTTCTCTTTTACTGTGGTATAGGTAGGAGAAAAAAACTTTGGAATAAATTGATCAAAAACACGATTTTTCAGAATATTATTTCATAAATCCTCAACTATTTCTGAAACCTTATTATTTCTTTAAATTTAAAATGTATTTCTTAATTCCCAGATTAAGACTACTAAAGCTCAACTGAATGATCCCCACCAGCCAGGTTTACCAGAAAACAGACAATGTATTAAGGCAGACCTGTCTCAGGGCACTTGTCCTTTCTCTGCTTCTAAGAACAATGAAAGAGGAGAAAAAAAAGTGTACACCAAGTGCCCCCTATCTGAAACAAGAGAAGAACATTTGGATAACAGACATGACAAAGTTGTCGCGGATAAAACTGTTCAAACTGACTGTCTTGAGAACTGTGAAAAAAGATGTTTAGAATATCAAAAATCTGGCAAAGAATTTTACTATGATGTTAACTCAAAAGATTACTATTTTGATTCATATGCCCACTTTGGTATACATGAAGATATGCTCAAAGATCATGTAAGGACCAATACATATCGAATGGCCATCTTCAACAATCCTCACCTCTTTAAGGTAAGATGAGATTATGGGTTTAGATGAAAGTATGTTCCATATAGATAAGAAAAAAATGTTTTCATTTTTTCATTAACCTTAATTAATGACTATAAAATATAATAAAAGTAATAGTAAAACGACAGCTATTCAAAAATGATCTGTTCAAAAAATATACTAATTTTTAAGTTTTAATAATAAATGTTACCGTACTGAGAAATATACTGTCTCACACAGACACATTGAGACAGATAACTTCTTCACAGTTTTTCGATTTGAACGAGAGACAGTTGAAGTCATCTGTTAAGGTTGGTAATAAAAACTAAAAAACTTTTAAGAGGTCTGGGGGCTTTGCCCCCCGTCCATGGATGTATTACACTGATTCTACCTCGCTCACCCTTAACACTTTTTTAAAAATAAATCTGTAACAGCTTACGCTGGTGTCTCACATAATAATGAGCAGTCATAAGTACACCATATAAACATATGATAAATAATTTTCCTTGAACTTTATTAGCATCAACTACCATACTAAATTTTAATAATAATTTATAATAATAAACGGTACCAGTGGACTGACACATACTTTCTCCCTTAAGTAAATTTAAAAAAGACAATCTGTAATAAAACTATCATGTTCTACAAAGTTATTCTAAATATCATTTAATAATTTATTGTTCAAATTGTGTGGGGGAAACCCCCCCCTCCTCGGTAATACCAAGCTTTTTTGAGCTGGTTTTGTTCGGTGATTTGACCTTACACTTCATACCAAGTTTCATGGAAAACGGGTGAAGTAAGGAAGAAATTGATTTTTTTATATTTTCCATAAGAATAACATTAGGTGCTTTTAGACAACGTACTGCGTTTATCGTGGACAGTAAATTTAACTTTTCTCTGGAACCGTTAGTCGTAGACAAATAATTCAAAATACTAATTTGTTTAGTTTTTTAAGCTGGTTTCAAATGGTACCAGTCAAAATATACTTTACTTTTATTGTTTTCGCTGAAAATTTAAAAATTTAATTTTTTTTACATTTAAAAGCCCATAACTTTTGAACTATCATTTTTACAGACATGCGGGTGGTGTCAAATTATTTAGTGCTCTGTTCACTATAAACTATCAAATTTTAATCAAAATCGTTAGAGCCGTTTTTGAGAAAATTGGATTTTTCACGTTTTTTTAGGGTTTTTAGGGGTGAACTACCCTTAAAAATAAAAAATTCAAAAAAATGAAAAAAATGCCTGGAGATACGGTGACTATATATATACATGCCAAATTTTATCTAAATCGGACAAACGGGGTAGGCTGTGGCACTGTACACATCCAGACACACACACACACACACACACACACACACACACACACAGACAGACACACGGACGGACAGACATCACGCCAAAACCCACTTTTTTAGATTCAGGGGACCCCAAAACGGATATATCCACCCTCAACTCAAATTCGAAAATTTTGACGAAAACAATACTTTCTCCATATAGGCTACTATGTATAAGGGGAGAAAGTAAAAATATATATCTGATAAGTCGAATTGCTTTATATAATGTCAATGGTATCAATAATAATTGTTTTATCATTTGAACACATCTGGAACTGATCTAGTTAGGCAATGCTGCTCAAATCAATATTAAAAATTCACATACAGATTCATAGATTTTGGTTTATAATAATAATCTTAAATTAGTTGAATTTAATATGCATTAAGCATATATTTTCCCAAAGCAATTTCAAGCAATTTAAAGCCTTTTACTTTCTCCCCTTATACATAGTATACCTATGTAGAAAGTATTGTTTTCGTCAAAATTTTCGAATTTGAGTTGAGGGTGGATATATCCGTTTTGGGGTCCCCTGAATCCAAAAAAGTGGGTTTGGACGTGATGTCTGTCCATCCGTGTGTCTGACTGTGTGTGTGTGTGTGTGTGTGTGTGTGTGTGTGTGTGTGTGTGTGTGTGTGTGTGTGTCTGGATGTGTACAGTGCTACAGCCTACCCTGTTGGTCCGATTTAGATGAAATTTGGCATGTATCTGTATATTCACCGTATCTCCAGGCGTTTTTTTCATTTTTTTGAATTTTTTATCTTTAAGGGTAGTTCACCCCTAAAAACCCTTGAAAAACGTGAAAAATCCAAATTTCTCAAAAACGGCTCTAACGATTTTTATTAAAATTTGATAGTTTATAGCACACAGAGTACTAAACAGTTTGACACCACCCGCATGTCTGTAAAAATGACGCTTCAAAAGTTATGAGCTTTTAAATGTCAAAAAAATCAATTTTTTTAAATTTTAACGAAAACAACAAAAGTAAAGTATAACTTGACTGGTACCATTGAAACCAGCTTAAAAAACTAAACAAATTAGTATTTTGAATTATTTGTCTACGACTAACGGTCTCAGAGAAAAGTTAAATTTACTGTCCATGATAAACGCAGTAGGTTGTCTAAAAGCGCCCAATGTTCTACTTATGGAGAATATAAAAAAATCAATGTCTTCCTTATTTTCCAACCATTTTTCATGAAACTTGGTATCAAGCTTAAGGTAAATCACCCATCAAAACCAACTAAATAAGCTTGGTATTACCGGGGGGGGGTCCCCCATACAATTCGAAAAATAATTTAAAGTTGTCTCTCTTCTTTTTACTTTCTCCCCTTATACATAGTATATGGAGAAAGTATTGTTTTCGTCAAAATTTTCGAATTTGAGTTGAGGGTGGATATATCCGTTTTGGGGTCCCCTGAATCCAAAAAAGTGGGTTTTGACGTGATGTCTGTCCGTCCGTGTGTCTGTTTGTCTGGATGTGTACAGTGCCACAGCCTACCCCGTTGGTCCGATTTAGATGAAATTTGGCATGTATATATATAGTCACCGTATCTCCAGGCGTTTTTTTCATTTTTTTGAATTTTTGATTTTTAAGGGTAGTTAACCCCTAAAAACCCTTAAAAAACGTGAAAAATTTTCTCAAAAACGGCTCTAACGATTTTGATCAAAATTGGATGGTTTATAGTGCACAGACTACTAAATAATTTGACACCACCCGCATATCTGTAAAACTGACGGTTCAAAAGTTATGGGCTTTTAAATGTCAGAAAAATCAAATTTTTAAATTTTCAGCGAAAACAATATAAGTAAAGTATAACTTGACTGGTACCATTGAATCCAGCTTAAAAAAACTAAACAAATTAGTATTTTGAATTATTTGTCTGCGACTAACGGTTCCAGAGAAAAGTTAAATTTACTATCCACGATAAACCCAGTACGTTGTTTGAAAGCGCCCAATGTTATTCTTATGGAGAATATAAAAAAATCAATTTCTTCCTTACTTTCCAACCGTTTTCCATAAAACTTGGTATGAAGTGTAAGGTCAAATCACCGAACAAAACCAGCTCAAAAAAGCTTGGTATTGCCTGAGGAGGGGGGGGGGTTTCCCCCATACAATTTGAACAATAAATTATTAAATGATATTTAGAATAACTATGTAGAACATGATAGTTTTATTACAGATTGTCTTTTTTAAATTTACTTAAGGGAGAAAGTATGTGTCAGTCCACTGGTACCGTTTATTAAGTTCAGAAATGGGATGATTATTTTTGAAATAATAAATTATTAAATGTTATTTAGCCTACCCCGTTGGTCCGATTTAGATGAAATTTGGCATGTATGTATCTCCACGGTATCTCCAGGCGTTTTTTTCATTTTTTTGAATTTTTGATTTTTAAGGGTAGTTCACCCCTAAAAACCCTTAAAAAACGTGAAAAATCAAAATTTCTCAAAAACGGCTCTAACGATTTTTATTAAAATTTGACAGTTTATAGTGTACAGAGTACTAAATAATTTGACACCACCCGCATGTCTGTAAAAATGACGGTTCAAAAGTTATGGGCTTTTAAATGTCAAAAAAATCAAATTTTTAAATTTTCAGCGAAAACAATAAAAGTAAAGTATAACTTGACTGGTACCATTGAAACCAGCTTAAAAAACTAAACAAATTAGTATCTGGAATTATTTGTCTACGACTAACGGTTCCAGAGAAAAGTTAAATTTACTGTCCATGATAAACACAGTACGTTGTCTGAAAGCGCCCAATGTTATTCTTATGGAAAATATAAAAAAATCAATTTCTTCCTTACTTTCCACCCGTTTTCCATGAAACTTGGTATGAAGTGTAAGGTCAAATCACCCAAAAGAACCAACTCAAAAAAGCTTGGTATTACCGGGGGGGGGGGGGGTGTTTCCCCCCATACAATTCAAACAATTAATTTAACTTTGTCTCTCTTGTTTTTATTTTCAGAAATGGGATGATTATTTTTGAAACAATAAATTATTAAATGATATTTATTTAGATGAACTTTGGAGAACATGATAGTTTTATTATAGATTGTCTTTCTTGAACTTACTTAAGGGAGAAAGTATGTGTCAGTTCACTGGTACCGTTTATTTAATTTACTTAAGGGAGAAAGTATGTGTCAGTCCACTGGTACCGTTTATTTTATCTTAATTTTACTCAGAAATTTACACACTGGAAGTAGTGGATGCAAGTGCTCAAATATGTAATCAATGTTATGAGAAATATTTTAATTGCACCTCATTAATATAAATCAAACACAATTATAATATAACATTAACTTTGTTACTAACTTAATAATAACCTTACTACTTAACTTTAATACTTATTGTTACTAACTTATTTGTTATTAACTTTGTTTATTATACAACGTTGTCCAGGAGAATAAAAGTATAAATTTAAAAATTTATACTTTAAAAATCTCTTGACATACTTTAAAAACCTCTTTTTCCTATTATCATAGGGCAAAACAGTTTTGGACGTTGGTTCAGGATTGGGTATTCTATCGCTATTTGCTGCTAAAGCAGGGGCGAAGCGAGTGATAGGCATTGAATGTTCAACAATCGTAGAACTCAGTGAGAAAATTGTGATGGAAAACAATTTATCTGACATCATCACCATCTTGCGAGGAAAAGTGGAGGAGGTTGAATTGCCAGATGGAATCACTCAAGTGGATGTTATCATATCAGAGTGGATGGGGTGAGTGCACTAAAGGGCCTTAAATAATCGACTATATTCATGGCAAAAATAGAGTTTTTTGCGAATTTCCTATGGAAAAGTGAGCTATTCACATGACCCGCTTGGAGACAGTTAAACCCGGGACCATGATAGAAGTTCATAACTCAACCCTCTGAACACATTTAGGTGTTATATATATACAGTTTGGTGGAGTTGTTCCTTTCTCTAATATCTTGGATGACTTTGTTACTGAACACAATCGGACTACATTATAACATTTCATAATAACAATATGAGGGAGTTTTGTACCCCAAAAATGAGTTTTTCACATTCTTTATGTATAATTTTGGAAAAATCGAATTTTAGCGAAGTTCCCATAGAGAAGAAGCTATTACCCCATAGAGAAGTATGTCTCATGGTAAGACTTAAGCCCGGGATCATGTTAGTTTTTGTCTTTAGGTGCCCAGAGGCCAAAAACAATAGTCATTAAAATTTATATATACATACATATGTTCCAAGTATAAATATATATATATACACATATGTATATATGTGTCTGTGGAAACGATAACTCTTGTAAAAATAGTGTGATCGAGACCAAATTTTGTAGAGAGTGGCATTCCTACATTTCCTCGCACAAGTTTGTAAACCAGACATATTGGTCATTCCAAAAGGGTAGTTTGGCGGGTTTTGGGTATTTTGCGTTTTTCATATGTAATTTTAAAAAATGTTTCAATTTTATCTTTCACCATTAGAATCAACTTAACTACACAATTTAGTTCCTTAAAGTTGTTCTCTATCTCCAACGGTTAACCGAGATATTAAAAAATCTAAACACAGTAGATAAGTAGATTAATTTCAACATTGTATTTTGGAGCTCCAATAATTTGCCAATAAATTTGGCATTAATCTTATGGAGGATAAACAAAAATTAATATTTAACTCATCAATCAATATTTTTGGATTAAACTTAGTATTTACGTTCATGTGCTTGAGATCTATCTATTTATGATTTGCAGCTAACCTGCAAACTCTTATCCAATGTTAATCATATAGAGAATAGGTAAACTCCTTTATTTATGGTCTAAATAAAAATTGTTTATGCTAGAAAAGCCTACTTCTAACGATCCTCACGGGCATCTGCTAGCCTAACGGTTAGCGTCTTGCAAGAGGTGCAAGAGGTGACGGGATCGATCCCCGGGATGGCCACAAAATTTAGATGGGAATTCCATGAAATATAATGTATTTCGAGGCTGCATAGCTTAAGCAGAGCCTGCCATTGGCAAAACAGGAAAAAATGATCCTCACAACAGCAAACCTGCATAGTCTTTCCCATGTTAATCTTATGGAGAATAGGCAAATAACTCACATATTTATTGACAGATATAGATAAAACTTGTCATATATCATTATTATTATATTATTGATTTGGAAGTTCGCTAAGTACGCAAGTCTGCTACGACAGGAATATTTCATTTTACCTTTCGATTCAACTTAAAAAACACATAATTTAGAAATTTGAATCATGACTCTAGGTCAATTGGTTACTGAGATATTCAAAATGGTAAGCACAGTACGTTGTCTAATGTTAATCTTATGGAGAATGACTAAAAATCAATAAGTCACTTATTTACTTAAATATTTAAAATTTGTATGCAAGTCCATCTAGTTAAGTTTTATCATTAAATACATAAAATCCTTAATAAATTTAATGTTTATTACGATAGCAAACCTAGTTACTCATTGCCCATGTATTCTTATGAGATAAAATGGTATACCTCGCTTAATTTTTGACATAATTTCAAAAGAAATTTGTGTGTGTTTTTTACTTAATTAACAGTCTTTATATACACCATACAAACCTTATTGCAGCAAACCTGCATACTCAAAATTATTCGATTACTATGATGGGAATAATATAAGTTGTATGAGATTCGCTCTACTCACGCCAGCTTGCTGCGTGTAATCTCGTTATAATTTATAACGAGATTACAGCAGTATACAAAAGTTTTATAAACTTATCTTTCATAAATGCAGAAAGTATCCAAATTCTTACAATTAAAATGTTTCTTCAATCGCTATCGGTGGGCAATTAAGATTTAGTATCATTCAAACATTCTAGTTTACAAATTTTTTACTAACTATACAAATCTCTTTCACTTTCTTTTTCCAATTCATCTGAAAGAGAACTTTTGAAATAAGCACGATAGGACACAAATACATAAAGATTTGTAAATGTTATAGGCGAACAGAGATAAAACATTACACTTTGTAACATCACTTAGATACACTCTTTTGTGTTTGAAACTCATTATAGCGGAGGGTTTGTAATTATTTAATTAATTACTCTTTCGTTATTAAGTACACACTAAGGGTATAATCCTAGAACTATATTAAATATTTTCTAGTTTTAACATGAGTCCATCAAGCTACCTTTTTAACTTTCAGTCGATCGATGTTTTTCTTGTATTTCTTCGTTGATCAAAAGATTCTTATGTGATCAATTTAGTTTTTGGTCACGCTATTTGGCGTGTTCTCTTGTGGATGTATTTTCTGGAGAACATAGTATTAGAAATTTTGTACTCATTGGCAAGTGCAAAGCTTAACAAAGAGCTTTGTTAATGTATCTTATAATGGTAAGCAGTTTGTTGGAGAACCATACATAGTCCAAAATGGGTATAATTCCCTCTTAGAGTGTCAGTGGAATCCAGAGTTGCAGATAAATCTTCAGGAAATCGATTTTTAGCGAATTTCCCATAGGGAAGAAGCTATTACCGTAGGTCTCATGGTGAGACTTAAGCCCGGGACCATGTTATTTTTTCTTCTTTAGGTGCCCAGAGTCCAAAAACAATAGTCGTTAAAATTTATATATATATATATATATATGTATATATACATATATGTATATATGTATATATGTATATATATATATATATATATATGTGTCTGTTAGCACGATAACTCTCGTAAAAATGGTCCGATCGAGACCAAATTTGGTAGAGACGTGTATTCCTACAAGTGCTCGGACGAGTTCGTAAACCAGACACATCGGTCAATGGGAACGGGTAGTTTGGGGGGGTTTTGTACCCCAAAATGGGGTTTTTTGCGTTTTTCACATGTAATTTTTAAAAGTTTCTAACTTTATATTTCACCATTAGAATCAGCTTAAAAAACTACACAATTAAGTTCCTTAAAGTTTTTCTCTATCTCCAACGGTTACCGAGATATTAAAAAATCTAAGTACAGTACGTTATATTGTGGGGCTCCAATGTTAATCTTATAGAGGATAGGGAAAAATTAATATTTCCCATATTAATGAATATTTTTGGATAAAACTTAATATTTAGCTTCATGTGGTTGAGATCTATCCATTTATGCTTAAAAATCATAGTTTATGTGTTTATCATGGCAGCAAACCTGCATACTCTTTTCCCATATTAATCATATAGGGAATAGGCAAACTCCTTTATTTATGGACAGATGTTGATGAAAGTTGGTATAAATGTTAAGATAAAAATTATTTATGGTAGAAATGCCTAATTTCAGTGTTCCTCACAGCAGCAAACCTGCACACTCTTTGCCATGTTAATCTTATGGAGAATAGGGAAATAATTTTCATGTTTATGGACAGATTTTTTTAAAACTAGTCATATATTATTTTTATATTATTGATTTGGAAATTCGCTGAGTACGCAGGTCTGCTGAGTATTTGGCAAATATCAGGAACCACCAGTCCACATGATAAGTTCTGTAGATGACATTTTTATAAATTTTTCAAATATTTTCGAGGAGAAAATAGGTTGCATTCCGGGATACAAAGTTTCCCTTCAACTTTGAGAAGTAGTGAAACCGATTTTTACAAAAGAACGCAACGTGCCTTAGGGCTTACTGGAACGAGCCAACAAGGAGTTAGATTCTCTTGTTGCTAAAGGAATAATTTCTCCGTTAAATATGACTGACTGGTGATCTCCACTAGTCCTGATTCCTAAGTTTGTGATCCCCTGGTTGTGTATGTCTTTGTGTAGATTTCAAGTGTGAGGTCAATGAAAGACTTGAGCAAGCAAACACCCCAATTCAACGAGTCGATGACGCCCTTTTGAAAGTTTGAGAGGATCAAGATTTTTCTGTAAGCTTGATTTATACAAGGCTTATTTACATATCAAAGTAGATGAGAAGCAGTAAAATACAAACTATTACACCCATAGAGGCACATTTCGAGTTCACAGATTTATTTTCTGGATAACAGCTCCATCTGAGTTTTGAGTCAGATTCTCATGGGTCTTCCTAAGATATAAGCCTATTTTTATGATATTGTTGTTCAGTTGTTTATGATATTGTATTAGTACAGTGTTCGAAGAGTGTCGTTACAAAATTGAAAGTTGTCTTCGGCATCTAGTCAAATTCAATCTTCATCTAATCAGAAATAAATGTTCTTTCTTCAACAAAAGTATTAAATACCTGGGACATGTAGTTGGATTCAAAAATTCAGATTCAATAAAATCAGTAAATCTTCAGCTAAAGTGCTATTCAAAATACGTCAAGGTCATCTAATGTAGATGAAGTGAAACCCATTTCTTGGACTAGTAACTTGTTACTCCACAGACCACAATGACAAATGAATTACGTTATCTCTTGAAAAAGGGCAAGAAATGGGAGTGGACTGCTGAATGTGAGAAATCATTTATCAAACAGCCAGTAAGAAGCTAAGACATCTTGACATATTTATTACAAGTATACTTAAACCCCAGTTGTGAATAGATACAGTTTAGAGCTTTACGATATCTGAGATCTGATATCAAACAGCTAGTAAGAACAGCCTTACAACAGCCAGTAAGAAGCTAAGACATCTTGACATATTTATTACAAGTATACTTAAACTCCAGTTGTGAATAGATCCAGTTTAGAGCTTTATTCATGCGTTTGTTTTTGAATGAATGATAGAAAAACAATGTACAGACACAACAAATTTGTGCATGTACAATGAACAAATAAGTGCATTCATGCACGCTTGTACGTCTTTTACAACTGATCCACTGTTTCCAACCCTGCACGGACGGGTGGCGGATGTATCCGCTTACGCTTATGGTTTTTGATGTTCCGGACGGGAAGCATACAAAAATATACACTTTCTCTTCAGACAGACTGGCATGTGTTTGAGCAGTTAACTATATGTTTTGTGCTGCCGAGGAGCTATTTTCCCGCTCTTTCCACATTGGCTGTGATTTAGCAATTGACACGCCCGCCCTCTACCCTGTTCCCCCTCTCTCCAGCACTACCCCCTCAACGTTTCACGTTCAACACTACATTGTCTGTGTTCCTGCCAAAAGTTATAGTTGTCTGTTTAGCAGAATAGTAATGTACAATGGGTAAATAGTCCTAGTTTTTCTGGTGATATTATTGAACAAGAATCTTTTTTAGGATGATGTAAAATAACGGAGTAAAAAATTATTTTGATAGTCTGAAGTATTCCATTGTGTTTATATAATGTATAACAAAACACAAAAAATGAAAATTGATATTTATTTTTTCCTTTAATATTTCCCGTCCTGTTACGAATTCGCATGTCTGAGAAGGTTTAAAGAACATTCGTCTTTTTATCATAAAATTGAAAACAGATACCGGTACAGTACAGTACATAAAATTAAGGAAGAGTAAATAAAACTTTTTGATTGTAAAATTCTGTGACATGTTTTCCAGCTATTGTCTACTGTTTGAATCAATGCTCTCTACAGTGATATTTGCACGGGACAAGTGGTTGCGTCCAGGAGGTGTCTTGTTTCCTGACCGAGCCACCATTCACATCACTGCTATTGAGGATAGTCTTTACAAACAAGATAAAATACACTGGTGGACCAATGTTTATGGCTTCAATATGAGTGTGGTCGGCAAAGTGGCTATGTCAGAGCCAATAGTTGATGTGGTAGATAAAAAAAGTGTGAGTTACTAAACCTTAAATATCATCATAGATCATAGATTAAGGGATCTTGTATTTCATGTGCCATTTTTCCAGGAATTAGGAGTGGAAATAAACCTAAGCAAAGTATAGGAATAAAATACTTTTTCACTTCTACAAAAAATCTTTCAAAGAAGGAAAACTTATGTTTACTTTGTGGTAAAACAAAATAAAAAAACTAAATCTGCATACTTAATTTAATTTAAAAATAATATTTGGTTATACTGAAATAGTCTAAGATGATTATAATTAACTTTAGCATTCCTGTCCATTATAATAAATAATTCTTGTTTGCAGATAGTAACAACATCAACTCCACTCCAGACCTTCAACCTATATAAAGTCAGAGTAGAAGACATGAAGTTTACAGTACCATTTTCCCTGTATGCTAGTCGAGCAGATTATGTCCATGCTCTGGTTGTATACTTTGATGTAGAGTTTCTAAAATGTCACGTTCCTTTAGGCTTCTCCACTGGCCCAGAGAGTCATTACACTCATTGGAAACAAACTATCTTCTATCTTAAAGACTTTATTATTATAAGTCCACAGGAGGAAATCATGGGTCTGTTTTCTGCAGCTCCAAATCTTATCAGTGGAAGGGATCTTGATATTAAAATAAGTGTTAAGTTCAAAGGAAAGTTGGGAGTTCTAAATGAGACTAATAGTTATAAAGTTAGGTAATAAGATCTTCCTAATCAAATAGAAGTGAACCTAGATAATTGTTAAACATAAAGTTTTTGAAGCTCAACCTATTCAAATTTTGTTTGTCTCAAAAATTGCAATGAACTTTTTAAGGGCAGAATACAAAATGTATTTACATGAATTTACTTGTTAGTGCATGGATCTATATAAAGGAATCAATTTAATATCTTACGTCTTATGTTAATACAAAAGAGCAGAGAAATAAAGAGCCACTTTTGGTACTTAAAAATATACAAAGTTACAAGTATCAGTGTCCTTTTCACTGTCTGATTCAATCTGATTGTTACTGATACTGCAAGAAAACTAATTTTATTATGTTAAAGTTGTTAAATTTTTGGCTTAATTGATATTTCATAGCAATTATTGGCTGATGAATTCAAATAACCTTGCTTAATTTGATGCAAAAAATCAATTTTTGATATTGTTTGTCACAATATTTAATCTTAGTTTAATTTCCATTGGACGATTAATACCAGCTAAAAAATGTAAATAATCATTTTAGTTTTGAATTTTTGATTATTTACTGTATGAGAAATACGGTTCTTGAGAAAACTGAATATTAGTTGGCAGTACAAAGGGTTGAAAAATATTTTTATGTGAAGATAGTTTACAAATCCACCCCTTTGACGCTTTTATATACATTGGAAAAGACATATTTGTAAATCCATACTGTAAATTTTAAATATTTTCATTCTTAAACAAAGGTTACTATGATTTTTATAAACCTACTTTATCTTCCCAACAGATTGTGTTAAAATATCATTGAAAGTTTGAATTGATGGTCTAAGAATTCTCAAACAAAATATGCCTCTAAGTTAGCAATGGGAGTGTAAAAATTAAACTTAATTACAATCAAAGCTGGCTCAGGTTGTAGTCAAATTTCCCCTGGCCTAGGTGCTGTACAGGGAATTTCTCTGTCACTGTCCTTTTTTTGTGTGTGGGATGAACAAAATTCTTGCTGTAAAAATATATCCCAGAAAAATTGTTTTGAGAACTTTACATCATTTTGCAAAGTATTTAAATCAAAATATTCTTTATTTATTAATATTTTTCGAATAAATTGAATAGTGTCAAGATAGAATAAAAATAATTGCAATACTGCAGCATAAAATACTGAGTATGCAGAGGGTCCAGAAAGTAATACCATTATTATTTTTTCAATATTTTAAGCTATAATAATAATTTTAATATGAATGAATATAAATTAATTTTCACAGTTAACTAAATGAATACAAGGATTTATTTATTAAACTAGCTGACCCGGCGAACTTCGTAACGCCTCACAGTAAACACATGTTAACTTTAAGATTGGCCATGTTCTGAAGTCGAATAGCAATACGGCTTCATTGTGAAAGGTTATATATTCTGGGTCGCTGCATAGTGAATAACAATACTGAAACGATAAAACATATTAATATCATTCCCATAAAACAAATAAATCTGAGTGGATTAATTCACAATTTTCAAATCCAATCCAAACCCAAACGAAACCTAACTGTAATACGGCTTTTATAGGAAAGATGTACAACAGCTGATCATCATAATAAACGTAATAATATAAATATTTTAATTATCATATAAACACGTGACTTTAATCAGACAGAAAATAAAAATATAAATACATAATCCCCCAAAACTGTTAACTATTAACGTGGTGAATAAAGCTGTTCATTTTTTACAGTACACATTTACTTCATAGTTTAACATTAATGAATGATTCAGATGGCATTGGATAGTAAAGCATACGGTATTGCTAATGGAAAGTAAACCAATCAGCTGTAGCTAAGAAATCAAATGTTTTCATTGTAGACAATTTGTAAACAAACTTACTCTCCATAAGGTTAACATTAGAAATTTAAAACGCCATAAAATGGAAACTTATGGGGTTTTCGAAAATATTTTTTCACTAAAACCTTCCCGGACACATATAGAGCAACTTCCTAAAATTTCATGGCGATCGGATGAGTAGTTTGGCAACGCATAAAGGACATACATACATACATTCAATTTTATATATAGAGATAAGTTTTTAGTTTATTTTTGAACTTTACTAGGCAGACTTCTGATGTAAAACTTTTGATATTTTAGAATAAAACATAATCCCTGCGTATTGGGTTTTTTTACAATGAAGTTCCAATCAATGAGAAGGAATTGCTATTTTATCCCCATGAATTATTACTTGTGTATTACTTGTGATTAAAACTATTAAGCCTCTGATCCCAATCTGAACCTGAGAGACATAACCACCTCATTTATATGTATTATATGTAGACTATAAACTGTAAGAATCTTCTTCTGAAAATTTTTCTTTCAATGACGTTTGCGGTTTTAAATTTATAACAATTCTTAATGCTTTTAGCTTTTTAAATTAAATCTAAGTTTTTGGAGGTTTTTGCACCATATGAAGAAAGACCAAAATGAAATAAAGATTATAAGTAGAAAATGTGTTTGTATTTTAATTTACTGAGCGCAAATATAGAAGAAGATATTTTTGACAATACATTATCAACATGTGAGCCAAAGATAAGATTTTGAATGTTAGCCCTAAAAGATTTATTTGTTCTACCTGAGAAATTTCAAAGCCACCGTTGTAAATAAATTCATTTGAATTTTTTGTTTGAAAAGTTATACAATTAGTTTTTTTGAGATTAAGAAGCAAGTTATTAAGTGTAAGGTATTGTGAAATATCTGTTACATTTATCATTAATCTTATTTTTAATATCCCCCCAATTGGGAGCATATTATTGTCATCTGCATACAGACAACTTTTAGCTGACCAGCACCATTTTCGAAAATTGTTATTGTTGTGTGAATGTTAATTAAATAAATAAATTAAAATGAAGGACCTTTGCGGGTTCAAAAATACATTTATTATTCAAGTATTGATCTAGTATTGTTGTGTATTGTAGTATCAAATAGATTAATATAGGAAATCCAGTTTCTGGTGACACCATTGAAGGACTTAAACTCTAACTTACGTAATTTAATTACACTAGAGGTTGAGATTTGGTTCAATGTTGATTCATGCACAGAATCATTAGTATATGAGTTAAGCAGGATAGAAATTTTACTTTCAATATCTAGTGCAAGTTCTGTAGTTTATTTTTTGATTATTTGATTTTTAAAAATAGTATATTCATTTTCAAAAAAATGTCAGATCTTTCTCAAACTTAGAGAGGTTTGTTTTAGATTCAGATAAATAAAACTTAAGTTTGGTTGCATGATCAGTTGTTAAGTCAATAGTTTCATATGTTTTAACGTTTTCATTGATTCTGTTTAATTGTACTTTACAACTATTCCCCAATGTTGAAAACCTCATTTTTGCACTGTTAGGTTAATAAAATTAACAAGTTGCTGAATAAACAAAGTAAGAAAAATACCTCCTTACAATGGTAGTTGGGAATAATATGAGGTAAAGGTAAAAAATCAGGCTTCAATTTAAAGTTTATCAATGATCTTCTCTTTTAATTTTAAATAAATAATAACTTACGTCGATGTCTTGTAATTCAATGTGACTAATTTCTCAAAACATTGACATAACCTCAGCAGTCGAGAAAACGATGTTTGAACTGGAATGGAGAGGACTTGGAATAGTGGAGTGAATGAATAAAGATGGCGTGATGCGTGATGGAGTCCTTTCGGCTTCGTTTGAAGTGACGAATGACCGTGATAATTGAATTTAAAAAGAGGACTGTAATATCGCACTGATAAAGTTTGTGTTGATATAATGATCCCGCCCAGAGGACCAAAATGTTGCGTGAATGTAAATTAAATAAATAAATTAAAACGGAGGATCTTTGCGGGTTTAAAAATAAATTTATTATTCAAGAGAAAATATAACACAATACTGATGCGGGAAGTGATGAACGATGAATGAAACAATGAACATAACAAAGAGTGATCAGATTGTATGTGAAGAGTATGGTACAAAGAGGTATAAAATATAAAAATAAATATGACGAAATAGTTAATGTAGTACATAAATAAAATTAGCTCACGAATTGAGCCTTGGGGATCACTATACTTAATTGAGGATTTATAATGGTTTATAGACAAAGTTGCAATGACAAGCTATTTTTCAGCATTTCAGTAGAGCCCTGTTTAACCAAGTCTTGATTATCCAAGGTTCTATGCCAAGCTGTTATTTAACAAGTCTACCCTGGGTGCATAAATAAAACATCAAATATTCGCCATGAAAGGAATGTTGCAAGTTTTTTATAATTACTGTACGATAAATTTAATAATTATTATGTTGTCTTAATGCATATGTATTCATTGGCCGCAACCATATTTAGCATTAAAAAAGTGGCGAAAACCAAGCGGCCATCGGCAAGGGTAACTAATCCCCCCGCCACTGATCGCGTTGAAACTGTGGCGCGCCTACTTACGCTGCGGTTAAGGGGTTAATTGTCAAATAGTTAAATACATTAAAACCTTGTTTATCCGGTACTCGCTTATCTGAAATGGTTCCAAGAGAAAAATAAAAAAATATTGCTGGAAAAGTACAGGGCGATTTGTCACAACCTAAACGGCGCGGGCTGTATTCGGTCGACACTGCACATCGTTTTCAACCTGTACCGCACGGCGTTTTCGGCCGGTACTGCGCGGCGTTTTTGTCCGTCAACTGTGTGACGTTCTAGCGAATTTCCCATAGGGAAGAAGCTATTACCGTAGGTCTCATGGCAAGAGTTAAGCCCGAGACCACGTTATTTTTTCTTCTTTAGGTGCCCAGAGTCCAAAAACAACAGTCGTTAAAATTTGTATATATATATATATATATATGTATATATATATATGTATATATATATATGTGTCTGTTAGCACGATAACTCTCGTAAAAATGATCCGATCGAGACCAAATTTGGTAGAGACGTGTATTCCTACAAATGCTCGGACGAGTTCGTAAACCAGACATATCCGTTAATGGGAACGGGTATTTTAGGGGGGTTTTGTACCCCAAAATGGAGTTTTATGCGTTTTTCACATGTAATTTTTAAAAATTTCTAATTTTATATTTCACCATTGGAATCAGCTTAAAAAACTACACAATTAAGTTCCTTAAAGTTTTTCTCTATCTCCAACGGTTACTGAGATATTAAAAAATCTAAACACAGTACGTTGTATTGTGGGGCTCCAATGTTAATCTTATGGAGGATAGGGAAAAATTAATATTTCACTTATCAATGTATATTTTTTGATGAAACTTCATATTTAGCTTTATGTGGTTGAGGTTCATCTATTTATGCTTAAAAATCATAGTTTATGTGTTTATCATGGCAGCAAACCTGCATACTCTTTTCCCATGTTAATCATATAGGGAATAGGCAAAGTCCTTTATTTATGGACAGATGTTGATGAAAGTTGGTATAAATGTTAAAAATAAAAATTTTTATGCTAGAAATGCCTACTTTCAGTGTTCCTCACAACAGCGA
>CM041791.1:95554638-95632217 GCA_023375725.1 Nephotettix cincticeps | reverse complement strand
TAATGTTTTCGCTGAAAATTTAAAAATTTGTTTTTTTACATTTAAAAGCCCATAACTTTTGAACCGTCATTTTTACAGACATGAGGGTGGTGTCAAATCATTTAGTACTCTGTGCTTTATAAACTATCAAATATTAATCAAAATCGTTAGAGCCGTTTTTGAGAAACGACACGATTTAAGGGTTGAAAACAACCCAAGCTACATTATCCTGGACGATAGGGATAATTTTTTATAAAAAAAAGAAAAAGGGAAAATATTTTCTAGAATTTGTTTTATTAAAAGTCATATAAATAAAGAATTGTTTTTTTTATTTCAAATTGATAATATAAAAATTTAACTTTGTTTTAAAATTTAATAAAATTTTTTTTATTTTTTTAAAGCTGGTTTCAATGGTGCCAGTTAAGCTATACCTTTCTTTAATGTTTTCGCTGAAAATTTAAAAAGTTTTTAAAAAAAAATTTTAAATTTTTTTACATTATTATTGAAAAATCATTTAGTTTTCTTAAAACTTTAATAAATATTAATTAAATAAAAAAACACGATTTAAGGTTTTAAAAAATCAATACTCCTGGAGAAACGGTAAATATACACATACAGACAGACATCCCGCCAAAAACCACTTTTTGGATTCAGGGAAAAACGGATATATCTCAACTCAAATTCGAAAATTTTGAATAAAAAACACCTTCTCCATTTACTTTAAGTAAAGTGTATAAGTAAAAAAGTTTTTATTTACTTCCACGTGGGTAAAAGGTTAGATCATCAATATGTCTAAAGAGAACGTTTTCATTTTATCCATATGGCTATCTATGCAGCTGTTCTTATGTTTTAAATTTTCATCTTAGAATTTGTTAACACCACCCAAGATATCACACATCACATATGTCAAAACGTACTATTGAACGAAAAAAGGTTATATTATCATCAATATCCTTAGAAATAGCTTACAACAGGTATTAATCCACAGAAAACACGTAAGCGTCAGAAATACACGAATTCCATACATAGGCCTATACGATATGAGAAAGTCATTTCAGTTTATGGATTGCGAGACGGCAATGAAGTAAATAACAAAGCACGTATTTTTTGTGCGGATCTATTTCTTTTTTTGGGTCTATGCTGTTGGTGAATGCAGATATGGATGGGGGTGTGGGACAGTTCTGTATTACAGATCCCATAAAATCCTTCGTAATCCATTTGTCCCACACTCCTATTCCTCCAAAAACTAGTGATTACGACTAGCGATTATGCCGACAACTATAACGGGGGCCTGGGGGCGGAGATGGATTAAAAACGATAAATTTATTATTATCATAAGCAGTTAAATTTAGTTGACGGAACAAAGTGCCCTCCGTTTTCCGATAGGACCTTTCCTTAAAGTTATATAGAATAATATCCATAGTTATAAAAGGAGTCCTATGTACATCAAATATTACTGACTGCCCAGTTTCGGCTCACGCTTTGCTAAGTCTGTTTTAAAATGCCGGATTAAAGTGCGCGAAACGTGGTTTATTCACATATCTAATACGGCGTCAGTCATCATGTCACGGTCATGGCTAATCACATATTTTACTATATAATAGTAATCATAATCCACGACATTAGATATTGGAGAGCAAACGTAAAAAGGAGTTTCTTCCTTTTGTTACTAACCACGATATTTGAACATTTCAGGATGCAGCATGCAAACATATACTCTGAATTCAATAAGAGAACTTTCAAACACAACAAGATAGCCAAAGTTTTGAAAGAGCACGAGCATTTACTTCGTTGGCAACCGGGAGAGAAGATTTTGGACGTCGGATGTGGTCCGGGTGACATCACAGCCTGTGTGATCTTACCTTGGATACCGCAGGACTTCCGACTACTTCTGGGTGCTGACGTGTCTCTTCCTGTCATCACTCATGCTCTCGAGCACAATGTCTCGGAGAAGGTAGCCTTCGAAGTCTTGGATGTCGCTGGAGATGTAACTGAATTTCTCCAGAAGAAGGAATATTTTCCAGGATTCAATAAAATATTTTCTTTCTACGTTTTGCAGTGGCTTCCAGATCTACAGTACGTTTTAATTTATTTCTTAATTTAAATTCATTGTAATGAGATAAATAATTTTTTAATACAACAGAAGTTATCTCATACCAGTTTTTATTACTTTATTAAGTTTATAAGGGTTGATTTTTTTCAAACCTAAGCTTAACTTTTCCTTCCATGCTTGTAAAGTTGTCTTTAAGAATTAACACAATTATATTTTCATTAACGGATGAATACAGACATTAGTTTCAGCGTGACGATAAGTGTATACAAAGGATGACACTATGGTCCGATTTAGACTAAATATTTCATACTATGACTATATTCTACTTCCCGATTCTGATTCTGTATACTCTTTTAAATACTAAAGCTTTCCTTGACCAAATTTAAACTACAATTACTATTATTATTGTATATTATCGTAAACTATCTAAACTAAATTAAAACCATGGATATTGTTTTTTATTTTGAACAAAATTGATCCAGCTTCGTCATTTTTATAAATACTTTTGCTATTGTACAATAACTATTATTAATGTCAACATTATTTACTCATCAATCGCCTTTAACTCGAGAATAATAAATGTGTAACTGAAAGTATTATATAATTAAATAAGAGTATTACAACAGTTTAAAATCCACATTCGCAGAAATCAACTACGGTACCGGTACTTAAATAAAAACATTATTTTAGGATGTAATGGTACAACATATTAAGAGGGTAGAAAGTAATGGTTTTCGCACGAGCTCAAGGTTGAGTTACGAAAAGATACTGTAGACCTATTTTAAGAACTATATGAAGGGTTCAGGGAAAGAACATGTTCAATCACATATTCAAAACTTTTCAGGAGAGCCTTTTTAAAGTTTATACACTAAAAAATCGTGTTTCTATAGCAACAGTTAAGTGAGAAGAAATAGTTCATATTGGTATTGTTTTTATAAAATTTAACTGAGTTAAATTTAAACTTTTTTTCCATTACTGTGCTGCGTTAAAAATAAAAAAACCGTCACTGGACTAAACATGTTTTTTCCCAGTTTCACATGGACTGAACTCATTCTTTCCCTGTGTATGATTTCATTATCCTTTAATATCTCTGGACTGGTCAGGTTTTTTCCCTGGATAAATAAACATGTGACAACATTCTTAAACTTTCTATCAGATGTCATTGAAATAAAAAAAACTTAAATTTTGGACTGAACACGTTCTTTCCCTGGACCCTTCATATTATTTCGTCAGACTACATACAATATTGAGGTAACTACAACTGTAGGAATTGTAAACTATCAGTTGATTGCACGCAAATACTAATAATCAAGTAAAGTTAAAATAATTAACTGAGTATCCTTGATAAACATTATTTTATTTAAACAACATGTTTCAACCTTTAAAGTCCATTTTAATAATCAAATATCACTTTCGATACTGTCGAAAACTCTACTATCTAACTTACCACTAATCTATTAAACGAGCAGCAAGTCAGCTGACGTTTTCCCTCCTAGGGTGTGAAAGCATTACTTTCGACACGCAAAGCATAAACAAGTTTTCACAGTAGTAAGAAGAAACAAAAATATTTTATGTATACCATTTAAGGCTATTGTATTTCATGTTTGTTGTGGTAACTACAAATAAGTAAATTATTCATTTTAATTTCTATTTTTATTTTACTGTTTACGTATTTTTCAAATAAGTATTTTTGGGAGAAATTTTCACATTTACTACCTAAAGCTAATGACACCAATCTGATTAGTTGTGAAATCTAGAAATATACGTTTTCTGTGCTAAAATTACACCAAACAAAATTAATTACCTTAAGTAAATACTAATAAGTGCTAATGAGTTTATTAGCTTTGAAGGTTTAAATTGCGTTAAAATGTTTTTTAACACTAACCCACCTGTACAATTAACAAATATAGAAATTAAGTAATGTAAATAAAGTACAATAAAACAGGGTTAACTCTTCCAAAATATACGATTTTATAAAGTACCTGGTGAAAGAGCTTTGCTCGGATTGTATTATACAAGTTAACTAGCAAAACTAAAACAAATTTATTAATCAATGAAAACATTTATGTGGTTTAAATAAAACCGATTTCATACACCCCAATTAATATAACATAAAAACTGAACGAAAATATAGTCCCGGGGTGGGGATCGATTTCACAACCTCCAGCACGTGAAACTTAGGCGCTAGCCAATGTGCTACGGCGTCGGCCAAGTTCGGGCTGTCTTTTAAGGGTTTTTGGCCAACCTCAATTGTTTTAGCTGATATTTTACTGAATTTAACTATCCATACAGTTATTATTAGGCTGTGATTAACTGATTTTGTTAGAAAAAGAATGAGGATTGAAAAGCAAACGAGAAATTTAATTTACACCAATTAATTGGTTTGTTACAGTGGTTTCAAGCAATACAATGAATACGTTTTCTATCAAAACACGAAAGATTTTGGAAATACCTTCCTCTGCTTTTTCGCACAGTTATTTTACCCTTCAGTTGTTACAAATGTGTTTAGTAATTGGATATTCCATAATCGTAATGTTAATTTTTTAGATTTTAAACTGAATATTACAAGAAACCAGAATTTTCCTGGACATTAGACCTACCTAGAACTTATTTTCTACTCGGAAATTAGGATTATTTCCAAAATTTAAAGAAATTCCTTAGAGCCATTTTCGAGATCCGTGTACAAATACACAAACACACACACACACACACACACACATATATATCCAATACTATAATATATGCAAGGTTTGTATATATAAAACCTTGCTCGTATTTTAGTATTGGATTGTGGAATAGCAAAATGTTTCAAGATTTTTTTGGCTTTGATTCACGCAAGCTAATGTGGTATGCCTAGATATATAATCTAGTTTGTAACATATGATGCCTATGGAATGAACCTTCTTGAGTTAGATTCATTATATCACAATTGTTCCCTAGGATTGTAGATCTGTACAAGAGAGTTAAACATGCGGCAAACTGTCGTTTATCTTGATTACGGCGTAACTAGAATCCAAGTTGGGCTCTAAATCCCAGGTTGGCATTAGCTCTAAAAACATTTTCCAAAGTTTAAGTTCCTCCTTGTTGTTTTTTTCATTTTCAGTTTTTACAGTGAATTTTAGTATAAATCAATTATTCTTCGCTTTGAAATTTGTTTAAACCACGATCCTAGTTTTCTGTACGTACGGAAGTAAAAGTGTGTATATCATTATCATTATTTTATCTTAATATTTTACGTTCAAATTGTTAAATACCTGTTACGTGTTTTAAGATTCATATTATTTTGACTTTGAGTAGAATATTTTCGTAAAGGTGTATGAGATGTTTTATTCGCGAATAAAAACTGCTTATTGGCCGGTTGAAAGTAATTACCTGTTAAGAGAGTCTGTTTTTACATGTTCATAAAACCAAATTCCAAATATATGTTCTACTATTGTAGTACAGACGACTAAGATTAGGAAATGAAAATTTCTGCTGCATCATCATCTTTCTTTTGTCACATAATATCCATCAGTTTTAAATAATTATCGGGTTTCATATATTTCGATCATTATGTTTATTCCAAAATCGGTGAGAAATGTTGATACCTAATATTGCCAATTTTGTTTCCAGGAAAGGAGTGGAAAACTTATTCAGACTCCTTGTACCTGGTGGTCAAATTATGGTTGTGTTCCCAATAGACAGACTATTTCAAAAAACATTTTTAAAAATTAGGAGTAAGAAGCCATGGACTGAATATTCTATCGAGGTATGTGTCGATCCTGTGTATTCTATTCTCAAAATTAACTTTTTTGAGAATCCACTTCTCAAAATAAAATGTTTTATAATCATATATAGTATATAAATGAGTAAATGATATAATATAATCATGGATTATATACACACGTTAACTCTCGGAAAATCGATCGTATGATCGAGACAAAATTTATCAGGGATGTGTGATGTTGACATTTGTTAGATGAGTCCAAAAATTAGACTTTTCGATCAACCCGAAGAGGAGTTTGGGGTTTTTTACAATAATTTATTAAACATTTAAATTTGTTATTAGTGCCATTTGAATCAGCTGACAAAAAACAATTTTGAATCCTCCCTCTACGTTTTTCGAACCTACCTACTCATTTCCTAAGTTACTCTTAAGGATAATTGACATAATTTATATGACTTCCCTATTATTTAAAGTATTCTAATAAAACTTATAAGTTAGTGTGTATTAATTTAACAATTTCATCTAGTTAATGTCAACTACTGTATATTGAAAAAAAACTAAATTTTCCCTCGTGAGATCAAACCTCTTACTTTGCTATTTTCTCGTGTTTACTTTAGAAGAATTATTAATAAAACATAAGTCCTTATAAATTCCTATAACCTATGAGAGCCTTAGTTTTAATAATCACAATTAGTTCTAGAGTAGATTTGATGTTATATGGTTATTTTTTATACCCTGAAAAAGGCCGAAATTGGTTTTATCCCAATTTTTGTCCGCCTTTCTGTAACACCTGCAATTATGAAACCTTTTTTAATACTATTACCTACCTTTTGGAAAAGGTTTTTGTATCATTTGAACTGACTCACATATCTGTATATATAAAATTAAAAGCCCTCACTCACTCACTCATCACTAATTCTGCCACCTACTGATTACCTAGGAGGCTGAAAATTGGTATACTGGTTATTTAAATCTAAAATAGGAAAGTCCAATAGGTTTTGTGACGATTTTCCCATAAATCTCTACCCTATACGCCTTCAAAGTTCCCATGTTAATCTTATGGAAAAATCATTTTGTTTTGGATTCAAACATATGTATCTTACCTTTTAAGATATAAACAGCAGCTGTTTTTATTCGAACCATCGAGCAAGCCAAAGAAGCAGGCATAAAATAGTACGGTAACTACTAAATGGTATCTCATTACTGTAAAAATATAATATTTCTCAGAGGGAAGTTTTGTGACTATGTTTTATGATTTCAAATCAAATGTTTATTATTATCGGTACGAAGGTCGCCGGGTCATCTAGTTTAAAAATAAAGTAACAAGCTGTTAAACATCCTGTTTGCGCAATATAAAAACACATTTTATTGATCTTGTATTGATCTTGTGTATATTAAAGTGATTTAACCAACATAATATAAATAAATAATCCGCTGTATGTCTTTAGTTTTAATAATGATTTTTAATCAATAATAATTAGTTTATAATGATAGGCCTAATTGATTCTAAACCTATTCAAATTAAAATACATTATTGTTATCTCAACGTAACAAATTTTACGAATTGAATGCACATTTAGTTGATTCCAATTAAAAATTAATACTTGACATTATATATTGTAAAAATCCCAAATCGATTGTCTGTTGTAATACTAAGTTCTATTTTGATATTGTTACTCGTATATTTCTAGTTATGTTGAGCAACTCACGTTATTGCGTCTGCATTTCATTATTGTCGATTGATGATAAGAATCCATCGTAGTTTTTGGCAAATTTTGTGGTATATTTTATGTACCACTATTTGAAATTTTCAACCAAATCTACGTCTTAGCTGTTAGATGACGTAAATAGTTTTCTTTTGATATTATCCTGATCTTATTTAATAAGCAAAACATATCTATAAAGTGTGAATTTCTTAAGTTGTCCAGTATTTATTTCAGACAAACTTATTTAAAGTATACTGTACAACAATATTTACAAAATATACTGTACTAGTTACAATGCTAAATAAAATACCAAATCGTTTTAAAGATAACCCATTATGACTCTAGGAAACTTTCATACTTAAACTTTACACACATCTTAAGTTTTCAAGTTATAAGCTAAAAACAGTTTCTCATAGAGAAAAAGAGACCCAATAATAATTTTATTCACTGAATGAGTTATAGTTTCCACCTTTAAAACTCAAGGACGCTGGATGGAACGGTCGAATCTGGACCCAGTTGCCATTTTGTTGTCATTATAATTCTCGCTTACAACAGGTCGACCGTGACATCCATGTGGAATCAATAAGGTGGTATCAATGAGAAGCGACCGGAGTTTGGACCATTTCCCATCAGTATTTAAGAAAAAAATTTGATGGGATTTTCGTCATTTTTTGAAAATGTTTTTTAAATATTGATGGGAAATGGTCCAAACACAAAATAAAAAATAAACGGTACCAGTGGACTGACACATACTTTCTCCCTTAAGTAAATTTAAAAAAGACAATCTGTAATAAAACTATCATGTTCTACAAAGTAATTCTAAATATCATTTAATAATTTATTGTTCAAATTGTATGGGGGGAAACCCCCCCCGGTAATACCAAGCTTTTTTGAGCTGGTTTTGTTCGGTGATTTGACCTTACACTTCATACCAAGTTTCATGGAAAACGGGTGGAAAGTAAGGAAGAAATTGATTTTTTTATATTTTCCATAAGAATAACATTGGGCGCTTTCAGACAACGTACTGCGTTTATCGTGGACAGTAAATTTAACTTTTCTCTGGAACCGTTAGTCGTAGACAAATAATTCAAAATACTAATTTGTTTAGTTTTTTAAGCTGGTTTCAATGGTACCAGTCAAGTTATACTTTACTTTTATTGTTTTCGCTGAAAATTTAAAAATTCGATTTTTTTGACATTTAAAAGCCCATAACTTTTGAACCGTCATTTTTACAGACATGCGGGTGGTGTCAAATTATTTAGTGCTCTGTGCACTATAAACTATTAAATTTTAATCAAAATCGTTAGAGCCGTTTTTGAGAAAATTGGATTTTTCACGTTTTTTAAGGGTTTTTAGGGGTGAACTACCCTTAAAAATCAAAAATCCAAAAAAATGAAAAAAACGCCTGGAGGTACGGTGACTATATATATACATGCCAAATTTCATCTAAATCGGACAAACGGGGTAGGCTGTGGCACTGTACACATCCAGACACACACACACACAGACAGACACACGGACGGACAGACATCACGCCAAAACCCACTTTTTTGGATTCAGGGGACCCCAAAACGGATATATCCACCCTCAACTCAAATTCGAAAATTTTGACGAAAACAATACTTTCTCCATATACTATGTATAAGGGGAGAAAGTAATAGACATTTTTACTCTATGTCCTTTTTTAAACGACTCCAACTCACACTCAAAACGATCCTAAAATATTTATTTTTAGGTATATATAATTTTATGCACGCTTTAATTTTATTAAAGTATATTTTTACTTTCTCCCCTTATACATAGTATATGGAGAAAGTATTGTTTTCGTCAAAATTTTCGAATTTGAGTTGAGGGTGGATATATCCGTTTTGGGGTCCCCTGAATCCAAAAAAGTGGGTTTTGACGTGATGTCTGTCCGTCCATGTGTGTGTGTGTGTGTGTGTGTGTGTGTGTGTGTGTGTGTGTGTGTGTCTGGATGTGTACAGTGCCACAGCCTACCCCATTGGTCCGATTTAGATGAAATTTGGCATGTATATATATAGTCACCGTATCTCCAGGCGTTTTTTTCATTTTTTTGAATTTTTGATTTTTAAGGGTAGTTCACCCCTAAAAACCCTTAAAAAACGTGAAAAATCCAATTTTCTCAAAAACGGCTCTAACGATTTTGATTAAAATTTTATAGTTTATAGTGCACAAAGTACTAAATAATTTGACACCACCCACATGTCTGTAAAAATGACGGTTCAAAAGTTATGGGCTTTTAAATGTCAAAAAAATCAAATTTTTATATTTTCAGCGAAAACAATAAAAGTAAAGTATAACTTGACTGGTACCATTGAAACCAGCTTAAAAAACTAAACAAATTACTATTATGAATTATTTGTCTACCACTAACGATTCCAGAGGAAAGTTAAATTTACTGTCCACGATAAACGCAGTACGTTGTCTGAAAGCGCCCAATGTTATTCTTATGGAGAATATAAAAAAATCAATTTCTTCCTTACTTTCCAACCGTTTTCCATGAAACTTGGTATGAAGAGTAAGGTCAAATCACCGAACAAATACAGCTCAAAAAAGCTTGGTATTACTACCGGGGGTGGGGGTTTCCCCCCCATACAATTTGAACAATAAATTATTAAATGATATTTAGAATAACTTTGTAGAACATGATAGTTTTATTACAGATTGTCTTTTTTAAATTTACTTAAGGGAGAAAGTATGTGTCAGTCCACTGGTACCGTTTATTTTATTTCATAGTGAAGTATATTTTTAAGTATTATTCAAAGATTGACAACTTTTTTTGATTTGAAACTTTACTCTCTACATTTATCGGGGAAGATGCGCATCTTCAATAGTTAACTTCCTCTCAGTGAGGTTACCGGACTTAACCAACAATGTTAACTGGTAAATTTTATAATGGTGAGTGATCAATTTCTGACCAGTTAAAAGACAAGCCTACTCTAAATCTAAACTTACTGTATTGTCTTTTTGCTACCTTAGAGTATATTATATAAAGTTGAACGGAGATTTTGGACGAAGGGTTTAAATTTTAGTCTTGAAATATTTGTTTTGGGTCCCTTTAGCCTTCAAAAGTAGACACGTGAAAGAAATGTATTAATTATTTTTGAAATAATAAATATTTAGAGGTATTTCAATATAAAAAGGTTACGTTTAATGTGGACAGAAACTATTTGGTTTAAGTTATTTTTAAATTAGAAAGTAAGTATCAGTTAAGTTACCGTTTGTACTGTAGTTTCTTTTCTTTCTCCTATCTATAGTATACTATAGTTAAAGGAGAAATTATGGTAATCATAAAACATTTTATGAACAAGTTACATTTTTTCAGGAAGAACCTCGAAAGATTCCTCACTATCTGACGGATACATCAGAGCCCAACAAGGAATTCGAGGCAATGCTGCTGGACACTGGGTTTGAAGTTGTTAAGTGTGAAATAGAGAAATTCCAATCAAAATTTGAATGTGTCGATGATATTAAAGGTGAAAACAATTATTAATTCTCCAAAATCACTAGAAAATGTAGTATGCTAAATACTTATTTTATTTATGATATAGCCTGCATATTATACATCATATCTACTCACTATCTATCATATGACCAGGGAAATATGATTCACATCATAACACTTAAGAGACTCTATAAATACCATGAAACGTATTGATGTCCACTTAAACAGTGACAGTGATGAGGACAGTACGTGACATGTTAGCTACTGAGTCATATATCTCCCTGAGATGCGTCGTGAGGTAGGTCTACACACCTCCCTTACACTTCCCTAATTGTATACTCTTTATAATAAGGGAGTGTAGAAACATCATGTCGACTCCAGACTTGCCAATCTTTCAGGATCTCGCGCTTAACAGAACGCGGTTTCTACTACTGCAGAATGCTATACGAAGAAAATACGACAACTTTATGAACAAGTTTTATGTTTTACTTTCTCTCCTTATACATAGTATATGGAGAAAGTATTGTTTTCGTCAAAATGTCAAAATTTGAGTTGAGAGTGGGATATATCCGTTTTGGGGTCCCCTGAATAAAAAAAAAGTGGGTTTCGACGTGATGTCTGTCCGTCTCTCGTGTGTTTGTGTGTGTGTGTGTGTGTGTGTGTGTGTGTGTGCGTGTGTGTGTGTGTGTGTGTGTCTGGATGTGTACAGAGCCACAGCCTACCCCGTTGGTCCGATTTAGATGAAATTTGACATGTTGTGTATATTCACCGTATCTCCAGGCGTTCTTTCATTATTTTGATTATTAATTTTAACAATATAAAAAGAAATACCTCCGTCGCAGCTGATCTGCGAACTCAGCGAATTTCCAAATCAATAATATAATAATAATAATGTATGACAAGTAATAATAATGTATGACAAGTAATAAAATAATGTATGACAAGTTTTATAAAAATATGTCAATAAACATGAGAATTATTTGCCTATTCTCCATATGATTAACATAGGAAAGAGTGCTGGTTAGCTGCTGTGAGGAACACTGAAAGAAGTCATTTCTACTATGAACAATTTTTATATTAACATTTATTCCAGCTTTCATCAACATCTGTCCATAAAAAAGGAGTTTGCCTATTCCCTATATGATTAATATTGGAAAAGAGTATGCAGGTTTGCTGCCATGATAAACACATAAACTATGATTTTCAAGCATAAATGAATAGATCTCAACCACATGAAGCTAAATATTAAGTTTTATCCAAAAATATTGATTAATATGGGAAATATAAATGTTTCCCTATCCTCCATAAGATTAACATTGGAGCCCCACAATACAACGTACTGTGTTTAGATTTTTTAATATCTCGGTAACAGTTGGAGATAGAGAAAAACTTTAAGAAACTTAATTGTGTAGTATTTTAAGCTGATTCCAATGGTGAAATATAAAATAATTGATATTTTTAAAAATTACATGTGAAAAACGCAAAAAACCTGATTTTGGGGTACAAAACACACCCAAACTACCCGTTCCCATTGACCGATATGTCTGGTTCACGAACTTGTCCGAGAAAATGTAGGAATACACGTCTCTACCAAATTTAGTCTCGATCGGACCATTTTTACGAGAGTTATCATTTTAACAGACACACACACACACACACACACACACACACACACACACACACACACACACACACACACACACACACACACACACACACACACACACACACACACACACACACACACACACTCACACACACACACACACACACACACACACACACACACACATATATATATATATATATATATATGTATATATATAAATTTTAACGACTATTGTTTTTGGACTCTGGGCACCTGAAGACGAAAAACAACATGGTCCCGGGCTTAAGTCTTACCATAAGACCTACGGTAATAGCTTCTTCCCTATGGGAAATTCGCTAAAAACAAATAATAAAATGGACCGTGGCGTGTCCTGTAATCTACTACTTGGAGCTACTTGGAGGTCACGAATTGTGGATAGTTGTGAGCGTCGGTCGGTGGGTGTGGTGTTCTTTTGTGTGGAATAACGTCCGTACTATTGAATACTACTTTTATCCGGAAATTCCACCTTCATATATATTTTTTTGGCAGGTGGCACCTCTTTATGAGCACTCCCGCTACTGCGAGGGTTATGTGGTGACTCCACCTTTAAGCGGTGTAAACTCCAAATAAACCCACCTTCCTCCATCCATCTAGACGTGAATGAGCAACTTACATTCGGGCAAATGGGCTTCATTTGGGCGAATCACAGCTTTAGCTTTTCAGCTATAGCTACTTGATTACCTCTTGGAGTGGCTAGAACAATCAAATCAGAGCTGGATTGGAACAAGTTAAATAACAGATGTTATTAAAAATAAATAAACATAAACTTAAGTTAAGAAGTATTGACGCATTGCCGTGTCAGGCTTTGGTTGGGAAGGTCACGCTGTTCACCTACAGTGGATCATTCAGGATGGCGATGGGCCTGTGCCTCCAGATCTCTGCGATGTCATCCCGTCAACAGGCTCATAAACTAGACCAGTTCATAATTCAGAGGTAGTGGTTCGGATTCCGCGTTAAACTGTAGGTCCCTTAGATATGTTATCGGCTGATGGGCTATTAATTAACAGTTCTGTCTAAGGAACATGTCAGCCTTAGTCAGTAACAAGACTACAAGATCGCGTTAAAATCATCTTACACTCATTTCTCATTAATACTTGACTTAAAATACCTACCTAGGTAGGTCACCATTTCAAATGGTAATCTACTAAAAATAAATTTATATATTATATAAGCAACTAACAATCAGAATAACAATGAACTATGAAACATAAACTACCAATGAATAACAAATTACAGTATAATTGACGATACACTCAGCTAATACACTCATAAGTTAAGTAGGTAAAGCGTGGAACTTTTTCGCTTTGTCCCTCAATGACGGTCATATATTGAGGATTAAGATTATTTCATGATTCCTATGTGCTATGTGTGATGCATTTAGATGAGTGGCCTTTACAAGTCTTACCGAGTGTACTTGAACATGATGGTGTAGCTCTTGCTTGGACTTGAGACTTGGACTCAGAGTTTTAGGCCTGCAGACGGAACCACATTGACACAGGCTAGTTGGCCAAATGTTTATAAGATTTCAAATTGACTGGTGACAGAAGTTATACGATTAATAATAATAATATCACCCTGAAGTTATCAATTCGTAACCAATGATTTGTAGATGTCCTTTCTTTACATGAAAAACCCATTGATTAAAAAATCATCTTAGTTATGCAGATTTGAGTAATCAGAAATGAGTAACTACATGAGTACCTCTTCTTTGACAACTATTTAAAATGAATTCTTTTTCAAACATTAAATATTGTTCTAAACCCTTAATTTAACTTTCCAGATCTAATTGAGTCTTTGGACCACGGAATAGACAACATCCCAAAAGAGCTGCGGCAGAAGTACTTGGAAGACTGCTACCAACATTTACATGATATGGGTGTCGTGAGGGCGAGCGACTCCGGGGTGGAGTTGACACAGTCCATGCTCTTGTGCGTGGCTAGGAAACCGTGAAAACTGTTAACATTCTACTGTAATACTTTAACAATGTTTGTAATACTGAGAACTAATTCCACGATAAATAAATAATAATATATGCACAACCATATCACCATGCAATGTGCTATGCCATGTTTTGTAATGGTATGCGTCAAATTGAGAACGTGCTTGAAAATTGAATACAAATTTTAAAAACATTAGCCTTTAGACTTTTATTGATTCCCCATGGATCTTATTTTATAGATTTTAAACCGCTTTGCCTATCACAAGAACACAACCTTTTCTGAAATAAACTATCCACCTTCCTGAAAAATCAATGCAGTCGAATAGTGCTTTTTTGATTGAAGATTGCAACATGGAGCTATCTGTTTCCGATCACAAGATTGTGGACTTAACAGATTTTAGAATAAGTACATCAATACTAAAAAAAAGATTTTATTTCACAGTATTTTTCTAGATGTTTTTCATAAATTAATTAATTTTTTTCTTTTTACTTTTACCATTCTGAAATGGTGAACTACCCACATAGATATTTTAAGCCAAGTACTCGTTTTAATGATAAGTGAGTTTAAGATTATTGTGGCGCGATCTTGTAAGCTTGTTACTGATTAAAGCTGACATTTTCCTTTGAAAGCTGAACAAATTGGGCACCTCTTCATCAGTAAAAAGTAGAAAAGTAAAAGGAATTAATAATTTATAAATAATTAATAAATAATTAAATAAAATCAGTGTCAAGAGGCTGGAACCCTCTGAAGTCGCTGAATTTTCTGGGACTGAGGTTGGACGAAATAGTCTCTCACGGTAATTTGGAAACTCCAAATTATTTTTTCCACATAATCAAAAACATTATTTTCCTCTACCTACTATGTAAAACCGTACCTTACTGTATGGAATAGAGTACTAAAGTAATACTTTAGTCCAAAGTGAATAAAAGTATTTATTGCATTGAGCTTATGTTAGTCAGCTTGAAAAATGATAGTTATTAAGGCTAGTTAATTGTGAGGAATTTGTAACAAGTGATACTTGTACTTGTAGATGGAAGAAAGATTTCGTATGCATCATGAGAGGAAAAGTCTTTTTAGCGAATTTCCCATAGTGAAGAAGCTATTACCGAATGGTCCGATCGAGACCAAATATGGTAGACGTGTATTCCTATATTTGCTCGGACGAGTTCGTAAAACAGATATGTCAATCGGAACGGGTAGTTTTTTTTGGGGGGGGGGTTTGTACTCAAAAATATTTTTTTTGAATTTTTCATATGTATTTTTTAAAATTTTATCTTTTATCATTAAAATCAGCTCAAAAAACTACACAATTTAGTTTCTGAATGTTTTCCTCTATCTCCAACGGTTACCGAGATATGAAAAAATCCAAACACAGTCCGTTGTATTTTGGGGCTCCAATCTATCGTATTGTATTATAATCTAAGGAAAAATTAATATTTCACTTATCAATCTATATTTTTTGATGAAACTTGATATTCACCTTGAAGTGGTTGAGATCCACCCAATTGCTTAAAATCATAGTTTATGTGTTTATCATGGCAAGCAAGCCTGCATACCTTTCTCTTGTTAATCAATTAGAGAATAGGAAAACTCCTTTGGAGCCCCAACTAAGTGATGTCCCAGTTCAAGTAGTTTCGGACAATGACATCGAAGCTCGGCAGTATTTAACGCTAGGTATGACTAACGCCGCGCCAGCACTCGCTGACGACAGCCAGGCCAGGAATCTGAACCCTACGGCCTATGACGTGGTTCACGATGTTGTAGATCATGATATGCTGACGGTGGCACAAAACTCGGACTCAAATCTCACCTGTGTCTCGGGGAAAACGATTACTGATTTCGGCGGAAACAAGATAGACATCAATCCGCAGTTAACGCCGTCGCAGCTAAAATCGGCACGAGGTTTGATTTATTCTTATAGGGACGTATTTGCTAAGAACGATACAGACTTGGAAGAAGCTAACATTCCTCCGTATGAGATTAAAGTTAAATCTGAGGAGCCGATAGCCTTGCCACACTATGTTATCCTTAAGTTTTTACAAATTGTGTAGTAACATGATAATTTTGCATTTATTTAATTCATAAAATAAATATTAATGCATTACCTCTATATTGTTCCCCGCAGTCTTCAATCAAGAACTGTCAAACGGTTATAAACAGCTGTTTTGGTTTGTATTGTTTACATTTTATTCTCCATAAGCGTAATGTTAAATTTTTAGATTTTAAACTTAATATTACAGTAAAACACGAATTTTCCTGGACATTAGACCTGTCTAGAACTTATTTTCTACTCGGAAATTAGTTATTTCAAAAATTTAAAGAAATTCCTCGGTGCCGTTTTCGAGATCCGTGTGCAAATATATATATATATATATATATATATATATATATATATATATATATATATATATATATATATATATATATATATATATATATATATATATATATATATATATATACAAACCTTGCTCGTATTATAGTATTGGATTTGCCACCCATTATAGATGCGTTTCTTGAAAATAAACCTCTTTGCACCTGCTTAAAATGGGACAGCATACATCTTATCCTTAACAATGTTAAATTTGCAATTCCCCTATTCCATGAAAATTTCAGGAGCTATTGTATTGGTTTTTCCGGACACCTGGAAAAAAAAATAGAAAAAGAAAAAATTTTTGTGTGTGTGAGAAAATACGTTTAAAACACATTAGTAGAAATTAATAGAATGTTTAAGGCAGTAGACAAAATAAGCGCTTACATCTCATGTTTATAGGCATTGTGCTTTATAGCATCTTGTTTCTTTATTTTTACAATTCTTATGCAGGAATTTTTTTTCTAACATACGTTTTAACAGTTTTTGCGAAAATGGGGAGAAAAAGTATCATGTAGAATTTCGTTCAACAACTCAACTTCATTATTCTACATATTTTTGGGTGTTTAAATAAGGTATCATCCTATCATAGACTATAACTTGATACCAAAAACTAAATTTCATAAAAAATGTTTTTTTCTGTAGATGTTGCCTTAAAAAATTATCAATTGTTAACTAACTTCATTTAAAGTATTAGGGATGGATAAACATTTGTTTCAATCATAAAATTGAAACAACAATTTTACGGTTTTCACTTAAAAGTCCCGATTTTTAAAATGGGGTTTTAAAAACTATCTTTATCTCACGGTTTTTATTATTTTTGATGGCATGCTTGAACATATTGGAGTACATAATACATAGCATTTTTTCACTCGAGTTAAATGCGAGTTTTTTTTTTAAATTAAGTCTTGCGTGGTTTGAATAATTTACTAGTAAAGTTATGAGAATTCACTGAGGAGGTAAGCCTGCTGCAATTGGGTTTATTTTTTTTAATTTCCTGGTTATAATTACGTGATTTCAGTTGAAACTGCTACTTTATAGACTATAGACTGTACTGATAGGCCTACTAACTGTGAACTAAGCACACTATGCTGTGACGTGAGAGTAGAGGTAAGCCTAGTATATTTACATTGTAGCAGCTGTGGTGCACATTAGGCCTACTAGGCTGACTGTGTCATTTGAGTAAATAACTAATAGAATAGAATAGAGAGATAATAGAAATGTGAAGGCAACCTGAGCTTTTTTAACATAGCTTCATTTTTGGCCCAGCAGCATTAAAACACAAATAAGTTCGGATTGTCGAAGAACAGAGTCAATTTAACTTGATTATAGAACTTAATTTAAATCATTCGTTTAAGAGCGCGAAAATGGTCACAGTCCACAACACCACCAGACTTTGTTTCCCTGCAGTAGTTAGCCACCATTTGTGTAATTTTCAATTTTGAGAAACATTTACTTTCATGCCTGAGCCATGTATCCACCACGACAACTTCATGGTTTGAATCAAAGGAGTAACGTTTTAACTTTATTAAATTTTGATATTCAACGAAAGAACACTTTACATATTTCCATATATTTTTTTCTCTAATACAGAACATAGACTATTTCTAGTTTTTTGTTCAAGTTTTACTGGTTTAAGAAATAGGTTTATTAGAAATCTACAACCACTGAAAATCAAAACCAGTCTGAAATACAAACGACGAAACTGAAAAATCTCAGACCAGTAAAACGCGCGGTAGCAGCTATGTCTTACAGTACAACCTTTGACTATCTTATTAATGTTATTGACTATCTATTGACTATCTTATTGACTATCTTATTGACTATCTTATTGACTATATTATTAATCATTTAATAATGGATAGTCAAAGGTACAACTCTATTGGATTGGGTTGGACGAATCCTAGGCTATGTAAATTTTACAGTTAATTACAAAACCGCTTTCTTTTAAAACAAATTTTATGTTTTTAACAATATTCTTCGGTTTACTTCTGGTTAAAATACAACGTCCAAAGTCGGAAAATAGGCCAACGTGAAGTCCCATTTATTAATACGCCCTTATATTCAAAACTTTAGTAATTGATGAGTATAGTGAAATTCTGTTCAGTTTGACAATAAGTAAAATTATTAGTATAGTAAATTACATCGATGATTAAGATAATTTAAATCATCTAGGAAAATCAGGTAATATAGTCTAGGGAGGATTAACCGTGTCGTGTCAAAATCACCAAGTGCTAAAACCACGCTAATTCCACGAATCGATAATTGGCCATCTGCAGCGCCCGCTTGACAGGTATACATCGCCTCGATGAACCCACGGGGGCCACGGCTAACCTGGATCGTGGCGGAGTCGTCGACAAATCACGCAACAGCTTACGGGATTAAATTGTTTATAATGCATGAAATGTTGATTGAATATTTATATGTTATTGAATATTTGAATTATAAAACTAGTTACGTGATTTGTCCTGCCAATAACAGCATAAAAGGGCTATATAAAGCATGGGAAATTAATTGATATTTTGAAGCATACATTGACGGATCTCAACCAGATGTAGGTAGTAAAATATAAAATAAAATTATATAAAAAAAATGTTGATAGCAATTGCTTTTGGTCCCTATGAGCCTTAAACCGGAAAAGTAACATGTTCCCGGGCTTAAGTCTTGCCATGAGACCTACGGTAATAGCTTCTTCCCTATGGGGAATTAGCTGAAAGAGAAGCAAAACCAGAATATAGCCAGAATATTAACTCTTACCATGCTGCTAACGGTAATTATATAACTTATTCCGTATGGAAAGTTCGATAACATGAATAATATTTTGAAATAATTTATAAACCTAGTAAGTAGGAGGGGTAGATAATCCCGCATGCGCCCGGTCCGGCTGTACTATCACAGGTTAGGCACATCCCGACTACCTGCTCTACAACCCTGAACCCTCTTCAAACACCTCATAATCGCGTGCAATCATCAATAAATTATGTTGGTGATTTTGAACTGTTTTTCTAGGAATTAAGGATTTGGCGATTTTGATTTTGGTGATTTTGTCACGGAATCGAATTAACCCATGCTTTGTCATACATATAATTTCGCAATCAACTTGTTGGAGTAGTATGAGTATAAAGAAGGCTATTCCTCACCAAACTAAATCTGTTGATATTTTAAATTTAGTTTTTGTAATGTCACAATGTAAAGACTTTTTAAAGACAAATGTAATTGTAATTAAAGACTTGGCTTGACTATAATTTACCCCAAACAAATTATTCTCATTACACGATAACATGTAGTTGGATGTGTACGTGTCTGTCGTGGTCGTGTACAGTCTGCCATTCTGTGTCTGTTATGACGCAGTGTGTATGTTGATACGACGACTATTGTTGTTGGCTGTGAAAGTGTCAGTCTGCCATTCTGTGTCTGTTATGACGCAGTGTGTATGTTGATACGACGACTATTGTTGTTGGATATGTACGTGTCTGTCGTGGTCGTATACAGTCTGCCATTCTGTGTCTGACGCAGTGTGTATGTTGACACGACGACTAATGTTGTTGGATGTGTACGTGTCTGTCGTGGTCGTGTACAGTCTGCCATTCTGTGTCTGACGCAGTGTGTATGTTGACACGACGACTAATGTTGTTGGATGTGTACGTGTCTGTCGTGGTCGTGTACAGTCTGCCATTCTGTGTCTGACGCAGTGTGTATGTTGACACGACGACTAATGTAGTTGGCTGTGAACGTGTCAGTCTGCCATTCTGTGTCTGTTATGACGCAGTGTGTATGTTGAAACGACGACTAATGTTGTTGGCTGTGTACGTGTCTGTCGTGGTCGTGTACAGTCTGCCATTCTGTGTCTGACGCAGTGTATGTTGACACGACGACTAATGTAGTTGGCTGTGAACGTGTACAGTCTGCCATTCTGTGTCTGACGCAGTGTGTATGTTGACACGACGACTAATGTAGTTGGCTGTATACGTGTCACTCTGCCATTCTGTGTCTGTAATGACGCAGTGTGTATGTTGACACGACGACTAATGTAGTTGGCTGTGTACGTGTCACTCTGCCATTCTGTTTCTGTTATGACGCAGTGTGTATGTTGACACGACGACTAATGTTGTTGGCTGTGCACGTGTACAGTCTGCCATTCTGTGTCTGACGCAGTGTGTATGATGATACGACGACTAATGTAGTTGGCTGTAAGTAGATACAAAACCCGGGTTTTGCAACATAATCGGCATTTTCACCATTTTTAATTATTGAAAAATACCATTTTAAGCCCAAAATTGTCACATTTTTCGCACATTATAGGGCATAAACCATCATTTTTAACCCAAAATCAGCACATTTTCCCCATTTTAATAGAAAAAACCCCGTTTTAAGCCCAAAATAATGTTGGGATTATTTTTGCGCAGATTGAACATTTTTGAAAAAATTCCCAAACCGTTATTTATATTTAATCTATTGCTTGATACGATACATCAACACGTAAATAAACAATTAAACACATTAAATACCTTACAGAGACCCTCTGACACTGTACACATACCGTGCGTATCCAGCCCAGGTGCGCGAGGCTCCAGGCGCGCTAGCCGCCGCCCGCGGCGCAGTCTCACGGTGAAAGCGGCTGCTGCCAATTAATTCGCTACACGTCCGACTTGAAACAGTAGTCACGTCTTGGCTCGCTCGCGACATCGACCCGATCCAACATTTCAACATTTAAACCAGGTCATTGAAATGTTAATTTGCCGCACACGCATATAAACTCCGCGCCGTTAACCAACAAACCAGTACTAGTGCCAGTGTTCAGTGGAGTGTCAGTGGAGTCAGGGTTGTGAGTTACACCAGTTATCATTTACGTCATCATCAGTGCGGACTTAGGTTTTTTTCTTCTATATAAAAATGAATAACTGCACTTGTAATATTTGCCAAAGAGATTTCTCATTAAAACATAACTTAACAAGACATTTTAAATTAAAACATAAATCAAGTTGTTCAATTTGTCAGTTAACCTTTCAGAACAGAGTAGAACTGATGTCTCACATCAAAAGACATAAGAATTACTGTCATTCATGTAAACGAAATATTAAAAGAGATTTTAATCGACACGTTGCTTCCTGCAATAAGAATAATGTGTTTATGAAACGTGAATTTCTTGGAGAGACAATTAAAAATGAAATTGTAACCTCACTTCAAGATACACCCCTTCCAGTGAAATGGATTTTAGTTAGAATTGTTAGATTTGTTAAATATTTAAATGCTGAGAATGTAATCATCGATAAAAGCTGTTCGGCCATGTTTAGAAGTTTAACTAATCTATCCATTGAAAAAAGAGAATTAGAACCGCAAATTAATGAAGCTTTATTGAAAATTGAAAACTCTATGATTAAATTTCAGGCTGTAGGAAGTGGTTGGATCTATGATCAGACCATGAAATGGGAACTCTTCATATACAAATACACCCCACTAATTCCAAAATCACATATTGCTTCTCCAGAATACATCAAATCGACTCACGCTGTATTGAATATTAAGAATTCCGATAACAAATGCTTTTTGTGGTCTGTCTTAGCGGCATTACATTATATAGACCGTGTAAATCAACCCCATCGAGTAGCTCACTATTTACCATACCAGAATCAGCTGAACATGAACAATATTAGTTATCCTGTCAAATTAGCTGATATAGACAAGTTTGAGAGGCAAAATGACATAAGCATTAATGTGTTTGGAATAGAGAACAAAACTATACATCCAGTGAGAATGACCAAGTCTTACCTTCCTACACATGTCAATCTACTGTTGTTGAAAAAAGGACGCGTGACTCATTACTGTCTAATCCGTGACTTTAACAAACTTCTATTCAACACAACGAGAGACAATTGCAAGAAACACTATTGCTACTTGTGTCTTCAAAGGTTTTGGACTAAAGAAAATCTAAACAAGCACTTTGAAAATTGTAAAAACTTTAAACCTCAACGTGTTGAAATGTCTTCTAAAAATATATTAAAATTTACAAATTTCAAGTATCAAATTAAGGCGCCTTTCGTGATATATTGTGACTTTGAGTGCTTTATCAATCCAACAACACAAGAACATTCTCCAAGCGGTTTCGCATTTGTGGTAATTAAAGACAATGAAATAGTTTTTGAAGAAATGCATAGTGGTGAAAATGTTATGGACGTATTTTTCCAGAAACTATTTGAAGTTTATGACAACATTAAACCACAAATGAATGTAAAGGTACCGTTAATTATGAGCAATGAACAAGAAACATCACTTAGAACGGAAACAATTTGTCACATCTGCGAAAAACCACTAGTTAACAGTGTTAAAGTCCGTGACCACTGTCATATGACTGGTATATACAGAGGTGCAGCCCACAACGCGTGTAATTTAAATTATAAAATAACAGACAAAATTCCAGTCCTATTTCACAACTTGAAGAATTATGACGCTCACTTGATAATGCAACATTTAGGGAAATATGATCAACGAACAATAAATGTAATCGCCAAAGACTTTGAACACTACATATCATTTTCAATTGACGATCTGGTATTTTTGGATTCATACAGTTTCTTAGCCCTGCCGTTAAATAAACTAGCAGCAAACTTGGATAATTTCAAATTTGTACATGAGCCACTACTTCAACGGAAAGGTGTTTTTCCATACGATTATATGACTGGCCCTGAAAAGTTTTCTGAAAATTGTCTCCCACCCATTGAAGCTTTTAATAATAAATTAACAAAAGAAGATATTTCACCTCAAGATTACGAACATGCTCAAAATGTATGGTCTCATTTCAACATTCAAAATTTAAAACAATATCATGATTTATATCTCAGAACCGATGTACTGTTGTTGGCGGACGTGTTTGAAACCTTTAGAGACTTATGTTTACAGTATTATAAACTTGATCCCGTACACACGTACTCGCTGCCTGGTTTAACATGGCAAGCCTGTCTTAGAATGACTAGGGTTGAGTTACAAATTTTCAGTGACATTGACATGCATTTGTTTATAGAACAAGCGATTCGTGGTGGGGTGTCTATGGTTTCAACGCGTTATGCCAAAGCGAATAACTAGTACATGGGTGAACATTATGATCCTAGTAAAGAAAGTGTATACTTAATGTATCTTGATTGTAACAGTTTGTATTCGACTGCAATGTGTGAAAAATTACCCGTTGACACATTTCATTGGACAGATAATTATGACCCGACTGATGAGCAATTCGGATATATTTTAGAGGTGGATCTCAAATATGACAAGAGCTTACACGATTTACACAATGACTACCCACTAGCCCCAGAGAAGATGAATTCAAAATTAATTCCAAATTTACATGACAAGACCAAATACATCCTACACTACAAAACTCTACAAAAATATCAAGAGCTAGGTTTAGTTGTTACTAAATATCACAGAATGTTAAAATTTAGACAGTCCAACTGGATGGCACCTTATGTTAATTTCAATATAGAGAAGAGGAAACAGGCTAGAAATGATTTTGAAAAGGACTTTTATAAACTTATGAATAACAGTTTGTTTGGTCGAACAATCATGAACCAAAGAAAGTTTCGAGATATTAAACTTGTATTCGAGTCCAAACTAACAAAATATGTAAATATGACAAGGTTTGACTGTACAAAGAAATTTGATAATAATCTCCATGCAGTTCATCTGAACAAGCTTGTTTTAAAACTCGACAAACCAATATATCTGGGAATGACAATTCTGGACTTGAGTAAGCGAATCATGTATGACTTTCACTATGGTTACATGTCAAAATTTAAGAAAAAGAACCTGTTACTTACTGACACGGATTCATTAATGTACAGTATATACGTTGAGGACTTTTACAGAGATATTGAAGCTGATTTGAACCATTTTGACACATCCGGTTATCCAAAAGACCACTTTCTATACTCCAGAATGAATGCCAAAGTTACTGGTAAGTTTAAAGATGAACTCAATTCGTCTATAATGTTTGAGTTTTGTGGACTAAGACCAAAATTATATTCATACATTCCCCTAGAGTGGATCGAGTCTAATAATCCCAAACTCGAGACGAAAAGAGCAAAAGGCTGTGACCGAGCAACGGTTAAACATATACTAAGACATCAACACTATCTTAATTGTTTAAAGTCAGGAGTAGATCATTTTGAAGACGTCACACGGATCCAGTCATCTAGTCATCATATTAGAACCACAACTTTAAACAAGAAGGTCCTTTCGTACAACGACGACAAGAGATTTATTCTTGGAGATGGTATAAACACACTGGCACTGGGTCATTGGCGAATCACTATGTAGTTACACATTGTCATTATTCAATAAAAAATTTGTCAAACATATATCGATACCTTCCATTATTTTTTTGTCTTTCCTTGTCAATTACTATGAAACCATAATTATTGTTCCAACACTGATGACATAGATTACGAAATTCTTTAAATGTAAAGTCATTACCAACATGATTATTGTAAATGTGTTTTAAATTTAAATCATCTTGTTTAAAAATTATCAGAAAATTTACATTGTCTCGAATATATTTATTTACTTTACTATACGACTGAGCCAAGTAAAAACAGTTAATATTTCTATGTCTACCCATTGCAAAGAATTGTGTAATATTTGGACAATTTATATCATCAAACACAACAATTGAATGTCGTTTCACATCATTTGGTGTAATTTCACATTCAGAGTAAGTGTGTAATTTTACATCTTCTTCACACAGTTTAATAATTTCACTTAATTTTCTGTATTTTTCTTGTTCTAGAGTCTTTGATATAATGTAAATATTGCTGAATTTTAAACCATTTTTGTTGACTATTAAATTGTACATGACAACTGTTTTCCCACTCCCAGAGCTCCCACAAATAATTGCACGAATATTATGAGGAAATAGCGTTTTGTTGTCAACCTTCTTCTCTTTGTCATGTAATACAATTTTAAACTTGTTCTTTTGTTGAACAAATGACATTTTTTATATAAGAAAAATGAAAAAGAAATCTGGTGAAGGATTGTATCTTAAGCCTTATAGAGGACGTGGACTGTTAAATACTTTAATTAATCATCTACCTTATCAATTATCCTTGCCTGGAGGCTACAGGTGGTGTGGACCTGGGACCAATGTACGTCAAAACTTGGCTAACAATGTACCTTCAAAAAATAAACTAGACTCTTACTGTAAAGAACACGACATTTTCTATATGAATCATCCAGACGTGGCTTCTAGAAACAAGGCTGACTTGAAATTGGCCGACCAAGCTTGGACTCGAGTTACTGCCAAGGATGCAAGTTTAGCTGAAAAGGCTGCCGCATATGCTGTAACTAACCTAATGAAAGCAAAAGCAAAGATGGGAATGGGTTTAAAATTTAATAAAAAATATGGACAACTACCAAATTCTATCGCAGTTAAAAGGCACGCCCCACCTTCGAGGAGTGTTCCTAAAAAACGAGCTAAAACCAATAATGTTAAAGTTTGTTCCTAGATCTAGAAATTTATTAATTAGGAAAACATACAAGAAAAACCTATTTAGACCTTTTTATTCAAGTTAGTAAAAAAACAATCTTCTAACAAAGCACAATATGTTTACATATTTTAAAAATAACATATGTTTATAAATACATATTGGAGAAAGACAATTATAAAAATGAAACACATAGAGAATAATAACGATTCTCAACACTTTCCCTCATTTTTATAATTTCTGAATTTTAATCACTTTAGTCCCATGGCTTCACACACTATCTTCAGTCTTGGTTTATGCTGGGGTTTCGTCAGACAGTCTGCCAACTGAAATTCTGCCGGAACATGTTTTACCTCTAGTTTCCCTTCTGAAACCATCTCTCTAACAAAGAAGTGTCTCGTTTGTATGTGCTTTGTTCTTCTATGATTTTCTGGGTTTTCAGCAAGGCGAATTGTTGCTAAATTGTCTATTTTCAACATTGGCAACTGTTTCAAAACTGTAATTTCATTTAACAATCTAACAAGCCAAATAATCTCTCTGGTAGCTTCACTGGCAGCAACAATTTCAGCCTCTGTGCTTGATATCGCTACAGATGATTGCTTTTGACTCATCCATGTTATTGCAGCTCCACTATATAGACAAACAACTCCTGTTGTAGAACGGCCACTATGTTCGTCCCCTGCATGGTCAGCATCACTGAAACATTCAAGCAACCCTGATTTGTAGCTTGACTTATATTCCAAGGATAAAGTCATAGTTCCTTTCAGATATCTCATTATCCTTTTGACTTTAACCCAGTCGTCATACTTAGGGGTCTCTAGGGACCGTGCTGCTTTCCCCACAGCAAAAGCTATATCTGGACGAGTCCCTGTTGTCAGATACATCAGTGCACCTACACATTCTCGATAAGGAAATATAGATTTATTCTTTTCAGTTCCTTCTTTCTCTCCTGGTGTATCTTTTATAATCGGTGTTGTTGCTGGCTTAGAGTCTTCCATTCCGAAGCGTTTCAGGAGTCTTTTAGTGTATCCCTCCTGACTGATTCGAATAGAACCATCTTTGTATTGCTTTATTTCTATTCCTAGAAAATAAGATGCAGGTTTTTCTACAATTTTGAACTCTTGTTTCAAACTTTTCATGAAGTCTTCGAGCATTTCGAGATGTGTCGATGCAACTAGGCCATCATCTACATAAAGTGCAAGCAAGAGTTTCTTTCCACCCTCTTTCTTAATAAACAAACAAGGATCTGCTTCACTCTGCCTTAGACCAAGTTCAATCAGGTAGCTGCCAATCCTTTTATTCCAACAACGAGGAGCCTGTTTGAGACCATACAGACTCTTAATTAAACGGCACACTCTTCCTGATCCATCATTATATCCCTCCGGCTGCTTCATGTATACTATTTCTTCTAAGTTCCCGTAAAGAAAGGCTGTAGAGACATCAAACTGTTTCAAAGACATTTTCTCATTAGCTGCAGTACTTAATAATGCTCTAATGGTCCCCAGTCTGGCCACAGGACTAAATGTCTCGAAATAGTCCACACCTTTTTGTTGAGAGTAACCCTTGATCACCAGCCTGGCCTTGTACCTGTCAACTGAACCATCAGGATTAGTTTTAACCTTATAAACCCACTTACAAGACATGGATTTCTTACCTTCAGGTAGCTCTTCCAATGTCCAAGTTTGATTTGTTTTGTGAGATTTCATCTCATTATCCATTGCCTTCTTCCAATTTCCAGCATCCTCACAATGTATTGCTTCCCGATAATGTTGAGGTTCATATATTTTGCTTACATTTGACACAGCAGACATTACATAATCTTCTAATTTCTTTGGAGCTTTGATATCTTCTCTTCTTCGAAAGTCATATCTTGGACATTCATCCTTTTCTGATTCATTCTCAGAGTCAGGCCTATTAGGTTGTTCCTCAGCTCTCGCTTCTTTTTGAACATTCTCTTCCTCAGGTACCAACAACTCATTGCTTGGCATCCTTAATGAGGACTTCCGAATTGGCTCTTCATGAAATACCACGTCTCTTGATCTGATCAAAGACTTAGTTTCTCCACACCAAATTCTATATCCATCATCATTATCGTAGCCAACAAGAATTCCTTTTACAGACTTCTTTTCCATCTTCCGTCGTTTAGGTTTTGGGACGTGGGCATAGCAAGTACATCCTATTATCCTCAAGTTCTTGATGCACGGCTTTTTCCCAGACCATAGCTGAATTGGAGATACATCTGGAACACTTGATTTACCTGCCCGATTCAAAATGTAGGCCGCTGTATTAATCATTTCAGCCCACAGATTCTCTGGCATTGTCTCATGGGCATGCATCATTGTTCGTGCAGTTTCCACCAAGGTTCGGTTGTCTCGCTCACTACAGCCGTTTTGCTCAGGCGTGTATGGCATTGTCAACCTCTGCTTAATCCCATGACCCTGTAATATTTCTCTTACAATACCACTGTCAAACTCTCCACCATTATCACTTAGAATATCCCTCACAGTGACTCCTGTAGTCTTACATTCGGCCAAAAACTGCTTAAGTTTCTCTGGTACATCAGACTTCTGCCTCATGAAGTACACCTGTCTGTATCTAGAGAAATCATCTTTGAACAAAACAAAGTATCGACAACCTGACAAAGAATTTACAAATGGACCACAAACATCTGTGTGTATCAGCTCACCAGGCTTAGTTGCTCGCTCTCGAGTTCCGAACTTCAACCTATGGCTTTTGCCGAAAATACATCCCTCACACAGCTCACTGTCCAGTTTCAACTTTACTCCAAGTTCTCGTTCAACTGTAGCCTTCACATGACGTTTATTTTGATGTCTTAAACGTTCATGATGTATCTGCAACAAGTTCTCATCCGAAGTTAGCTTATTAACTTGTACCAAGTTCAACGGTTTTACTACTCTCATAGCTAGTTTGTACAAACCTCCTCTTCTGGGTCGGGTACCAAACAGCAGTAAATTACCATTTACTTTCAGGAAACAACTTTCCGTCCTTGAAATAAATTCACTATTGACATGCAAATCCTGAGTGGCAAGCACAGAAAACAGATTTTTCTTAATATTAGGTACATACCAGACATCAAGAAGCTTATTTTTCAACCACTTTCCATTTACTGCTGCTTCCACCTCCACTGTACCTTTCCCTAAAGCGCAGATCGATTCTCCATTCGCTGTTTTCATCACACGACTATCTGCAAAGGGCTCAAAGGTCTGAAAGACGTCATCTCTGAAAGTCACGTGATTAGTTGCTCCATTATCTACATACCAACAGTCTCTATCAGAGTTTTCAGTGACATTAACCTGACTGGATATCGTGAGACCCTCGTTTGTTCCTGAATACCCCTCCTCTGATTCATTAAAGTTAGATATCAGAATCTGACTGGAAGGTTTGGCTGGCCTACCATCAGCTTTCCACTTACTACATTGTCTAACTTTATGACCTGACTGTTTACAATAATGGCAAACTAAATAGCTCTTTGACTTACTGAACTTTACCCCAGAATTACTACCCAATGTTTTAGTGTCTTTAACCTTTCTTCCAGATTTGACCACTAAAGCCTCATTACAGTTTTGTGCAGCTACAGACCTGCTATTCAAAGCTCTTTCATATGCACAAAGCTGTGTAGTAAGTGTGTCAATGGTTCTCTCAGATTTCCCCATTAACAACCAACTAGACCTAAACGAGAAATACTCCTCCGGTAAAGTGCCTAGAACTTTGCAAATCAAGAATAATTCTGGTAAGTTACAGTTACTTTCAGTATCTTTACTAACTTCTAACTTAAGGTCATTCCAAAGGTTTTTGAGTTTCGATAAATGGCTAGACATGTCATCAGACAAATTTCTTTGATAACTAAAGAAATCTAAACAAAGATTATAAGCTTTATCCTCTGAGACACATTCATATAGCCTATGCAATTCTAGCCATACTTCCCTAGCCGTTGTGAAACGCATAACCTTTTGTAATGTTTCCTCCGTCATGTTTGTCGTGATTACTATGAGCGCCATGCTGTCTGCCTTGGTAAAAGTAGCTAAACCTAAGTCATACCGAGCCCTCTCCTCTTCTGATGCTTCTGGCAGAAGATCCGCTGGCATTTGTAGATTTCCCTCCACAACTTCCAGGGCTTTGGGTATACTTCTCAGCAGTATGCATACTTTATACTTCCAAGTTGACCAGTTGTTACCATCAAAAAGTCCTATTTGCATTTTTGTTAACTCCATTACAAAAAGAGGTAATTATCAACGTTTACAAACTATCAAACATTTAATTTTGACTTTGGTAACACAAAATAATCACAACACACATGAATTAATCAACAAATTCGAACCACGGACCTCTGCTACCATGTTAAAGTTTGGCCCTAGATCTAGAAATTTATTAATTAGGAAAACATACAAGAAAAACCTATTTAGACCTTTTTATTCAAGTTAGTAAAAAAACAATCTTCTAACAAAGCACAATATGTTTACATATTTTAAAAATAACATATGTTTATAAATACATATTGGAGAAAGACAATTATAAAAATGAAACACATAGAGAATAATAACGATTCTCAACAAATAAAACCAAAAATAAAAGAATGCGGAATAATTAATTTAGATAATGACAAAGGCACACATTGGACAGCATATCGTAAAAACAGAGATATTGTAATTTATTTTGACCCGTTTGGTATACAACCTCCAACTGAGGTAATTGAATATTTTAAGGGCAGTAAAATATATTATACTACAGAACAGATACAAGAATTAGGTAGTACAATATGTGGCGATCTGTGTATATTGTTTTTTAAAACTTTTAATTTATAATAAAAATGGAATCATTTACAATAACTTTTTCTGGTACTGATCCAGAGTTGAAATCAGTGTTCTTTCCTCCAATCGAATTAAATAGTGACTATGTGATTGGACTTGTCGATTTTCAGAGTTACAACTCTATATTTAAGGTAAAGAAACCCTTAAACACATTAACATACTACAAGGTGAAGCATATTACAACACCAAAGGGTCTAGTTAAGATAGATGCTTTAAATCAAGCATTTAATGGTAAGATTACAATTATGTTTAATAAAGGTGAAATTTTAATTAATAGCAAAATTAAACTAATTCATTATAAGGGTTTGATACCTAAACTAAGTAAACATAAAGATAAAGAATCTATCAGAATTGATGAAGGTGAAGATGTATTTTATTATGATATTAAAGAGCCTATCACAATTGAAATTCCAGAGGGAACGTATGAGGTGTCTGAGTTAGCTAGAGAAATTCAAAAACATATCCCTGACTTTTTGCTAACATCTGACAACATAACAATGAAAGCAAATTTACATAGCAAACACGTATTTGATTTTACAAAACCTTGTCTAGGATCAATTTTATTGGGATTTCGGGGCTTATCTACTCCCGGTGTAACGTTTAAATCTACAAATAAAATCAATATTAATAACATAAATGTAATACGTGTAAAGTGTAATATTGCAAATGGCTCTTATTTAAATGGTGAATCAACACATAGCATACACTCTTTCTACCCCGTTGCCCCTCCAGGTTATAAAATAATAGAAGTTCCCAGAAATATTATATATTTTCCTGTAAATAAAAGAACTTTGGATGTCGTCACTATAACTTTTGCAGACCAACACGACAGGCCAATAGACTTTAATAATGAAGAAACTACAATTACTTTACATATAAAAAAGATATGAAAATATACAAGAGTGGCTCTTCTACATTAAGTGCACAGAACGCACGTTTCTTGCAATCTATTGGACTAAAATTAAAAAATGTAAAAAAATATATATATAAAAATGGAAACAGATTTTCTCGACGTTACAGGGAAATCCCAATTCGACGATAGTATAGTCAAGATTACAAACCATGCTTATACACCCCATAACACATTGGCTATAAATTACTCTGATGAAATTCGTATATGTATAAATAATCAAGACTTGCTAACACTCCCATGTAAAAGCTATCTGTATATTAAAGGTAAAATTGAAAATCATGGCTCGGGTCATTTAATAAATAACGCGTTTAGTTTCTTATTCGATGAAATTCGATATGAAGTGGCCGGTAAGGAGATTGACATTGTTAGGAATCCCGGAATTACAAGTTTAATGAAAATATTATGCTCCTATAAAAAGACATTGACCAATGTGGCCATTGATACTGACGCCAACTTGAAGGACTTTCATTCAAACGGTAAGTTCAGTGTATGTATTCCATTAGAGTTGTTGATGGGAGTATTTGAAGATTTTAATAAGGTTTTAGTGAATGTTAAACAAGAGCTGGTTTTGAAAAGATCTAAAAACGATAATAATTGTATTTATATGACCGATGCAACGGCTGATCCTAAAACTCCAAAAATTGTTCTAGATACGATTCAGTGGGTAATGCCGCATATTATACCTTCTGATGGTGAAAAACTACAGTTACAAAAATTGTTGCTTCAAAATAAAAATCTACAAATAGCCTTTAGAAGTTTAGAGTTACATGAATTACCATCCTTTCCTAAAACAAAGAGAATGACATGGTCGTTAAAAACATCTACTAGTACGGAGAAGCCGAGGTATATTATATTTGGTTTCCAGACAGACAGAGACAATAAACCTCGAAAGAGAAGTGACGAGTTTGATCATTGCAAGTTGAAAAACTTGAAAGTATTTCTCAACTCTGAATACTATCCTTATAGTGATTTAAATTTAGATTTTGAAAGTGGCGATGTCTCTAAGGCATATGAAATGTTATTAAGGTTTAAAGAAACGTATTATAACACAAATGTGGATCCCATGATAAGTCGAAGTGAATTTTTAAATAAATATCCCTTAATAGTAATAGACTGTTCTAGACAAAATGAATCCATCAAGGAGGGGGTCGTAGATATTAAATTAGAAATTGAAACGAATGAAAATGTCAATGAGAACACGTCAGCATATTGTCTAATAATTCACGATAAATTATTTGAGTACAATCCTTTAACAAATGAAATAAATAAAGTATAATAAAAAGAAAAATGAATATTAAAAAAGAGTTGATAAACTCTGCCAATCAAATAAGAGAGAAATATAGAGCATTAAAACGTGGGAAATATTTGGAAACTGAGGAGCGAATGAATGCATTTCAACCACTTATAGAACCATTACAGGAATTGGTTAGTTCTAAAAATAATGAGGTTATTTCTAAGAGACCATTACCTATTGAATTCCAACCAATGACTCCGTCTAAAATACCAACCCCAGTAAAATCAATATTACCAACCCCTCTTAAATTAGATTTTGGTCTTTTGGCAAGTGAATATTTGGGAAATTATCTCAATAAAAATAATATTACAGATTCTACTTATGGCATTAGGAGGGAGGGAAACAAGTTTTTTATTGGAGATAAATTGATAGAAATTGCAAATGATGACATTATGATTAGTGAGAAGGTATATAAAGGCACAAAGGGTCTTTGGGAATTGTTAACATTAAAAGAACCTGTTAATTATAATGAGAGTGATCTAGACAATTATAAAGAGATTCTTCAACTTACCAACGCTCATTTGAAAGGATACAAAGCAGGTGCTTCGTTATCAGCCAACAGACACACAAAATACACCAATATAATTAAACCTTTATTTACAAAAACTGTGGGCAGTGGGTTGAGACAGGTTACAGGAAATAAAATAGACTATATTTATTATGACAATGTTAATGAGATTGTGGATAGGTTGAGGTTGTTGTGGTTATCCAAACAGGCTGGAAACACAGGAGTGGATAATGAGATTGATTCAATATTAGAGGAACTTAGAGAAAGTGGAATAATTTTTTAAATAAAAAGAAATGTTTATAGACAAGTTTTATCGAGTGTATAACCCTTATGAAAAATATAAACCTCAGACAAGAGAGTCAAAGGGTGAATTCTTAGAGCTAAGCGGTAATGTTTGGGATGCTAAACAACACAAAATTATTAATGTAAGCAGGGCAGAGAAAAATGATGAGGTACCTGTGTTGGAACAGACACTGACACGACAAGGAGATTCGTTTGTCCAGGGTGAAAATAAATTTGAATTTATGCAATCAGAAAATAATCATTGGAATGCAAGAAAACGCAAAATTACAAATTTAGAAAAAGGAGAGGACATTTGTGACGCCGTTACTTTAGAACAAACACTTGTTAGAGATGGCGATGAGTTTGTACAAAATAATAAAAAATATAAATTTATGGAACAGAAAGATAGTAATTGGAACGCTAATCGGAAACGAATCGTAAACATACAAGACGGCAAAGATAGTAATGACTGTCCAACTATGCATCAAGTCTTACACAGAGATAAGACACATGCATTTAATGCATCAAATGCTCGTATTACAAATGTATTTCGTGCTCGAGAGGATCATGATGTTGTAGTTAAAGATCAGGTCATTTGTTATGATGGAAAGAATAAAAACTTTGACGCGAAAAATGTGACAATATCTAACGTTAAAAATGGAGTTTTACCGTCTGATTGTGTAACACTGTCTCAAGCTGTTATTCTGGATGAAAAGGGTGTTTTTAAATGCGGTGATTTAAATTTTTCTAAATTATTGATTGCAGATCCTACAGTATACCCTAGCGGTTTAAGAACGTTGGATGGTAGCCCTTACTTACCAAATAGTGGTGTGTATATTAGACAGGACGATGGAATTTTAATTAGTGCATCTGGTGATGAGATAAAAACCATGAATAGTGATTTGAATATTAAAGTAAATAAAAAATGAGAGAAATTGCATACGAAATGCATAAGCCTGCCCGAAAAAACTTTCCAAGGAGGCATTTCAAATTAATCGGTATAAATGAAACTGTACAGATTGATTTAATCGATATGCAGTCTTACTCGAGGCAAAACTCTGGATACAATTATATTTTAATTTTAATAGATACCTTTTCAAAGAAAGCATATGCAGCACCTGTTAAGAAAAAGACTGGACCTATGGTAACGGAAGCGATAAAATCTATCCTTCCCGCTGGTGTAAAGAATATTCAGTCAGATAATGGTAAAGAATTTTTCAATAAACATTTTCAAAGCCTAATGAAAGAGTTAAATATTAATCACTATCATACTTTTTCAAGTACCAAAGCTTCCATTGCTGAAAGATTTATCAAAACAATTAAACATTGGCTATTTAGAGAATTTTCCGCACAAGGAAGTTACAAATGGTTGGACATTTATCCAAAGTTAATTGCAGAATATAATAATCGAGTGCATAGAACAATCGGTATGAAGCCAAACTCTGTGAATGAAAGGAATTCAAAGAAAATACATAGGAGGTTGAGTCAATTGTATAAAAATAAATTTGAAAAGGCTAAATTTAAAGTTGGTGATGTTGTTCGAATTTCAAAGTATAAGCATGTGTTCAGTAAATCATATACACCTAATTGGACGAGTGAGTTGTTTACAATAGCAGAAGTAAAAAAGACAAGTCCTATTACTTATATATTAAAAGATGAAAGAGGTAATATAATTAAAGGTGGATTTTATAAGGAAGAATTATTAAAGACAAGATATAAGGACATTTATTTAATAGAGAAGGTAATTAAACAATCCGGAGATCGTCTTTTTGTCAAATGGCTTGGTTTTCCAAGCAGATCATGGATTAATAAGAGCGATATCATTAGTTAGAGTGAGGTGTGTTAGTGAAAAAAAAAATTTTTTTTACCATAAACAGACTTGCTGTCAAATATGGCTGGCACAGGACGTAAGCACTGTAAGGTATTTAATGTGTTTAATTGTTTATTTACGTGTTGATGTATCGTATCAAGCAATAGATTAAATACGAATAACGGTTTGGGAATTTTTCAAAAATGTTCAATCTGCGCAAAAATAATCCCAACATTATTTTGGGCTTAAAACGGGGTTTTTTCTATTAAAATGGGGAAAATGTGCTGATTTTGGGTTAAAAATGATGGTTTATGCCCTATAATGTGCGAAAAATGTGACAATTTTGGGCTTAAAATGGTATTTTTCAATAATTAAAAATGGTGAAAATGCCGATTATGTTGCAAAACCCGGGTTTTGTATCTACTGCTGTATACGTGTCAGTCTGCCATTCTGTGTCTGTTATGACGCAATATGTATGTTGACACGACGACTAATGTAGTTGGCTGTGTACGTGTCACTCTGAAATTCTGTTTCTGTGTCTGACGCAGTGTGTATGTTGACACGACGACTAATGTTGTTGGCTCTGCACGTGTACAGTCTGCCATTCTGTGTCTGACGCAGTGTGTATGATGATACGACGACTAATGTAGTTGGCTGTATACGTGTCAGTCTGCCATTCTGTGTCTGTTATGACGCAATGTGTATGTTGACACGACGACTAATGTAGTTGGCTGTGTACGTGTCAGTCTGCCATTCTGTGTCTGTTATGACGCAATGTGTATGTTGACACGACAACTAATGTAGTTGGCTGTGCACGTGTACAGTCTGCCATTCTGTGTCTGTTATAACGCAGTGTGTATGTTGACACGATGACTGATGTTGTTGGCTGTTCACGTGTACAGTCTGCCATTCTGTGTCTGACGCAGTGTGTATGTTGACACGAAGACTAATGTTGTTGGCTGTGCACGTGTACAGTCTGCCATTCTGTGTCTGTTATAACGCAGTGTGTATGTTGACACGATGACTGATGTTGTTGGCTGTTCACGTGTACAGTCTGCCATTCTGTGTCTGACGCAGTGTGTATGTTGACACGACGACTAATGTAGTTGGTTGTATACGTGTCACTCTGCCATTCTGTGTCTGTTATAACGCAGTGTGTATGTTGACACGACGAATAATGTAGTTGGCTGTGTACGTGTGAGTCTGTCATTCTGTGTCTGTTATAACGCAGTGTGTATGTTGACACGATGACTAATGTTGTTGGCTGTTCACGTGTACAGTCTGCCATTCTGTGTCTGACGCAGTGTGTATGTTGACACGACGACTAATGTAGTTGGTTGTATACGTGTCACTCTGCCATTCTGTGTCTGTTATAACGCAGTGTGTATGTTGACACGACGAATAATGTTGTTGGCTGTGCACGTGTACATTCTGCCATTCTGTGTCTGACGCAGTGTGTATGATGATACGACGACTAATGTAGTTGGTTGTATACGTGTCACTCTGCCATTCTGTGTCTGTTATGACGCAGTGTGTATGTTGACACGACGACTAATGTAGTTGGTTGTATACGTGTCACTCTGCCATTCTGTGTCTGTTATGACGCAGTGTGTATGTTGACACGACGACTAATGTGGCTGTATACGTGTCACTCTGCCATTCTGTATCTGTTATGACGCAGTGTGTATGTTGATACGACGACTATTGTGTGGCTGTAACGTGTCACTCTGCCATTCTGTCTGACGCAGTGTGTATGTTGATACGACGACTATGTGTTGGTTGTATACGTGTCACTCTGCCATTCTGTCTGTTATACGCAGTGTGTATGTTGACACGACGACTATTGTAGTGGGTATGTTTGCCATTGTGTGTTAGCAGTTTAGTATAAGACTAATGTATTGTTGTATACGTTCATTGCCATTCTGTGTCATGACCAGTGTAAAGATATATAGCTAATGTATTTTTGTATACGTGTATTCATTCTGTGTCTAATGTATGTTGAAAAACAAGCTACGTGCATTACTCAGTCTGACGCATGTATAGATGTAATGATCAATGTCACGACACGGACGCAGTGTGTATGTTGATACGAAAGTTTATGTTTCTGTAAAGCTCTAGATAATCAGAACAGAAGACCAGTGGTATGCAACCATTGTGAAGTTAGTATAACATATTCTATTGGTTTATGTTGAGCCTCAATATTAAATTATCTATGTAATTCTTAAAAATTCATATTATGAGCTAGTTATATTTATTTATTTGAACGGTGTATTCATATCTGCGATTTAATATGTATGAAAAACACAGCTACGTAGCATTACACAAAATGACTGAACTAGAAAGGAAAGATAAGTAGTAAAACAACCTAAAGTCGATAACAATAACCTTGCACGGACGTTGAGTGCAAACCTTTTAAAATGTTTAGATTAAAACGTTCTAACCAGCCCAGAAAGTAAGGGTGGTAATGATGAAAATGAGACATTTTAACATCGGGTTCACAGTCACTGTTAAAAGGTGGGAAGATGTACTAATGATTCATATTTTTTAGATTAGATTAGATTATTTAAATGGGGTCATATCACAAGGTAGGTATTTTAAGCCAAGTATGAATGAGGATTCATACTTGGCAAGATGTACGATAATTGTGGCGCGATCTTGTAGTCTTGTTACTGACTAAGGCTGACATGTTCCTTAGACACGACTGTTAATTAACTGCCCAACATCCGATAACAACTAAGGTCCCTAAAGTTTAACGTGGAATCCGAACCATGACCTCTGAATTACGAATTGGTTAATTATGAGGATGGTCTTTGCGAATTAACGTAGTATTCAATGGTGCGGACGTTAATCCACACAAGAGAACACTACATCCACTGACCATCTCTTAGAACTATCCACAATTCGTGATCTCCAAGTAGCTTGGGAAATCATATGTAAACTTGATTTACACATAATCCACACACCACACGACTTAAATACAACCAACCGTAATGATAGTCGGTACAGTTGTTCAAAATATTTATCCAAAATTGTACAAAACGTGGTTTTTAGAACTACTGAATATACCGTTTAGACATATTATTTTCCTTTAACAATAATTTCCTCACTGTGACCTCTATTAAATTCAACTAAGACATGCGCAGAAAGACTTGTTGTTTAACTGAAACGTTTAAGCAATTTATAAATTGAATTAACTAGTGAAATTTGAAAAGAAATAAAAGGTGTAGATATTTGTTACGTTCAGCAATGCCCTTGACCTGGTTGTCCCTGCCACGTTAGGTGCATTCCGCCGTCCGTCAGTGCCAGCGACGAGTTTTCTTCCAGTCCCTCAACAAACAATTGTTCAGACTGTGTTCAATAGATGTGTAGACTGTCTTCGTCCAAATTAATAGCAAAAATTATATCATAAAAATGTATTGTATTCACTTCTCTATATTTAGGTTAGATAGGATAGATCATGGATGTGTCTGAAGGAATTGTTTTAAGTTACTGTAAACAGCTGCTCTCATATCTATTTGACGTCACTTCCGTGACACTTTCTCGTGCCGGAAATTCCTTAGCTTATTTCATGTAAAAAAATGAAAGATTCTGTGCTATTCTATCCGCATTAAATTGGAGCATTACACATTAGTCGTGGATGCAGTTGCGTTTTGGGAAAATGGTATTACCTCCTGAAATTTTAGAATTGTACATATTTTTGTTAAAATATTTCTAATAATCAAACTTCATTTGAGAAAAATCATAAATTTAATTAAAGGAAAAAAATAGTATAAAATAACTAACATAAACCAAAATGATAGAGAAGTTGAACCTTGAGTAAAATGTAAACAAAACATAATATAATGGGTCAGCCGTGTAACTTAAATTCAAATTTACTTTGCTCTGACAATTTATTTTTTATAAATATGTTGTTTCACATGCAATTTGAGTACTTTCTACAACAATGAGTCGTATTTGATCATCACGTTAGATACGATTGAACACTTACCTGAGTAGACTTGCACTGTTAAAGTTTTAATTCATTAATTTTTTAATAATAATAAATAGTGTTTTATTTCATAATATGTACAGTACATTCAGAAAATAAAAAAAACAGTACCAATAGAGTACAAATAAAACCACTGATACAGTATGGTCCTAGTTGAACCGTCTACTGGGTTGGCATAACTCTTAAGAATTAAAGTTTAAAACTTAACTATTTTAATTAGCTCTTAAGTAATCCCTTTTAGCCAACAAAACTATAACAATCAATACCTCCATTAAACGTAAAAAAGACACATACCACACGTTTTTTAAGAACCCCCCTAAAGCCCGCCAATCCCTTCCATTCATAAATAATAAAAAATCATCTCAGCTTAGTTCGGTAATAGAAAACCACTGTTTACGAATATTCACCAGTATCGGGCACCTACCAACCAAGATAATGAAATATAGTTTCCTCCTCCTGAAAATTACAAAGCGAGCAATAAACATTCTGGTCATTCAGCCAGGGTTTGTAGTTTAAATTGATTGCTTCGGCTAGAGCCTTAAGAATCCAACGCGTCGTATCGAAACCTATGTTGTCGGCCAAGTAGGACCGATGGCCCTGTTCAAGACCCGACACAGCCTTGTTTTAAGCCGACATTAGTATTAAAAAAGTTCGTTACGCCCTTATCACAATACCATTATACAAATCCCTAATAACATTTAATAGCTTCGTTGAAATGCCAAAACAAGACAGTTTGAAAAATAGTACCCTTATATCCATAGCGTCGAATACAGATTAAAAATTAACGAAAAATGCATATGTAGTTTCTCTCTCTAGATATCCATGCGCAAACCCACGCTACTAGTCAGATTGAAAATATTGTCCATTGACAAATAGTTTTTCCTGAACCCCGCCTGGCACTCATTAAGGATTTTACGATCCGTAACCCAGGAATTTAACTTATTAAAAAGAGCTCTCATAGACCTTTGCCACACAATCAATAAAAGAATGTCTTCTATAGTTCCGGGCGTTATCGACCTCGCCTTTTTTGTGTAACGGAAATATAACCGATCGTTTAAAGCTATCCGGTATCTCGTGCGATCTAAACATTACGTTATACGCTTAACAAAGCTTTTGTAAACAATTGTCAGTCCTCTATTTGTAAAATTCATAGGGAATTCCATCACCCCTGGGTGCTTTATTATTTTTTACCGACGATAAAAAAAAACTTTAATTTCGTGCACATCTATATCGCGATCAAGATAAGCGTCTTCAACTAATGGCTTGGCGTAATTTATACCAAACACCTGCACAGAAGGATTCAACAGATTTTTAAAATGTATAACCCACTCATCGGCCTTAACTAAACCCACTCTATTAACTTTCTTCCTCTTAAAACTATTAATTACTTTCCATGTATCTTTTATACTACTTTGACTATTAAACGCTGACAATAGCTTATTTTTTAACTCATATTTTTTCTGTTTGCACAGTAGCCTATTTTGAATTTTTTATTTTCCTCTAAATACCTACTACACCTTGCACCTGCAGAGTTAGTATTTCTAAAAATATTCAGCAATTTAAAAACTTTTTTCCTGTGTCAATAGTATTGCCAATCAAACCATGACTGTTTGGCTTGAAAACAATAACCATTGTTCAGCTTATTCCAAGAAATACGCTGTTTTAAATTTGAAGCCGTTGTAATAGCATAGCTTAAATTGTTTATATTAGTTTGAGGACAACCACTGATGTTCAAACTTCTGAAACACAACTTAATTTCTTTTTAAAATTGTCCTCATCTTGATCAGTCCATCTTAACCTAGACAGTAAAGAGAGAGCTATATCAAAACTCCTATCATCTACGCTATAACTCATCATTAACTGTCAATCGGCATATGGTCAGATCCCAACTGCCTTACAACGCTAAAATCTTTCACCACATCTAAACAATCTACTGAGACCAAAGGATAATCTATTACAGATGTCCCTTGCGAACCAATAAAAGTGAATTTAATAAAATAAAATATTTTATTATATTTATTTATTTTTCAGTCTGTTAACTGTAAAACTATAGTAAGAAGAAATGGAAAAACATTAACTGGGAAAGAATATTGTCCTTGCTTTAGAAAAACATAACATTTTGACACTTAAATACATTTATAGTAGAGGTTAAAACATGACTAACACTCTTTAGTCCAATGTTAATGTTATTATTCAATGGGTTAACAACCAAAATATTTGAATTATTTTCTAATGTTTCTTTATAAAGTTAATCACATTTTTTAGTTTCATTTTGAACTGAAGGATTTATGAGATCATATCTGATTGTTTCAATTAAAACGTACCTAAGAAAAATAATTCATTATTCTTTATTCTTTATTATAATTCATTATTAATTCATTATTTAAACGAAGACTTAATAAAGTCGACAATAGCCGATTATTTTCCTTCCCAAGGAAAACAGGAGAGCCACTTCTGTATCATAGACCAGAGGGTGAAAGTTCTATTCTAGTTCTAAGTTAGAGTACGAGTATGTATGTTCAGCAGCTCTGACCGGTGGCACCGGTTTGTACCACAAGGATATTGGCGATCAGAAAAGTTTGCAATTGAAAGTTGTCCTATTTGGCCGTATGTGTCTTATGTGCTCCCGTTTAATCGGCAGGGTCGTATTTATTAATTTCTTAACCCTAGGCTGGTTTTGCAATTAAAACTGTACCGTATCTAAGCAGTTCATAAACAGATAAAACCAACAAAATACTATATTTCAGATGAATATTACGAATTTAACATAAATAAAAGGGTGTTGATAGTAATAATTCTAGATTATACTTTTACAAACTAAAAAAATGTATTTTTATTTGTAGAATAAAAAGATTAAACGTTATCAGTGGACTGACACATACTTCCTCCCTTAAGTAAATTAAAAAACTACAATGTTTGATAAAAATAATTTTTTCCTTAAAGTTGGTCTAAATATAATATAATAATTTATTGTTTGAAATATAATCAAGGATTTTGAGTGGGGTTTTATTGGGTGATGTGGCCTTACGCTGCTTACAAAGTTTCATGGAAAGCAGATCGGAAATAATGAAGAAATTTATTTTTTAATATTCTCCACTAGAATACCATTGTCCGCTCTCAGACAACGTACTGCGTTTACCATGAATAGTAAATTTATTTACCTTTTGTCTGGAACCGTTAGTCGTAGACAAATAAGTCGAAATACTAATTCGATTAGGTTTTAAGCTGGCTTTAATCGTGGTAATCAAATTATACTTTTCCTTAATTTTTTCCACGGAAACTTTAAATATTTTGAACCATCACTTTTACAGACACGAGGATGGTGTCACATTATGCACTACAAACTAATAAAGTTTAATCAAAATCGTTAGAGCCAAGAGTAAATTAGTAATTTGGATTCTTCACGTTTATAAGGGTTTTGAGGGGTGAACTGCCCTTAATCAAAATCAAAATGACGATAACTGAAGGAACTTTCTACAAAGAGTTAATAGTTATCGCCGACCCATTAACCACTGAGCTGTTACGAGTTACGACCGACCACTGAGCGCAAGGTTTGCATTACCTCCACTCCTCTCCCCTTGAGAAACAAAACATGACTACATATAACTTAACAGGTGTCATTATAGAGGCTTCTTCTGCTCTTATACCTATCATGTACCAGAATGGACCTTTAAAAGAATTTATTTTTTGTCTCGAATTATTATATATCTGCGATTGAATCATTGTAGAACCTTGATTTTTTTTACATGGATATATCTTAGCTCAGGGGGGTTGTTGGCAATTTGCTAGACCACAATTTGAAACAATGACATCATTTGGTTAGTGACGTCATAGTATGGTTTTAAGAACATCTGTTTAGATGAAGTTAAACCATTCCCTTCATACTTATCCCATGATCTAATCTATTTTCCACAGGGAAGTAAATACAAACTTTTTTTGAATACCAAAAGCTTCAGTTCCCCGGAACCTGAGAATTGTGGTTATGTAAGTGTAGAGGGATGTCAAGGCAATAATCGTAGTGTGAGATATGAATTATTCATCCGTCTTTATATAACCACTCCACCCAGCTGCGAGCCGTACCGAGTATCACGTAGGGACGTAGGCACGTAGGTCTCTCTACTTCCGCTGATAGCAGCTGATGGGCGTCCCGATGCCCACAACCTCATTAGGATTGGGTGGTTTCATGTGTAGTTTTTGGATGGTTACTTAGATAGGTTATTTGTAGATAAAGAAAATCTGACAGGGTCAGAAGCAACTTGAAAAATGTTAAATTCAATGAAAAATACAAACTTTTAAGACTGAAAAGTCTTGCACATGTTATAAAAGCTATGTTTAAGTAGCACGCAAACAACAGAGTATTGTTTTGTAGTTTCAGAACTCTTCAATTACAAAATTCAAGCCCCCTCGAATAATTACATAGAAAAACTGTACATCGTTAAACCCATTGAACTAATAATTCGACCTTGATGGTTTGAGTGTATTTTCTTTCAATTCAAATCAGTCAATTTTTCTGTTTCTTTAATAATCCTATAACGTAAAAAATTGAACTACAGTACAGTATTATAATGTGTTATGCAGTCTTTAAAATCCTACTCCATTTACATTAGCCATTTCATGAATTATTCAGATGGCATTGGATAATAAAGCATTGCTAGTGGAAAGTAAACCAACGGCTGTAGCTTAAGAAATCAAATGTTTTTAATGTAGAAAATTTGTAAACAAACTTATTCCCAATAAGGTACAATAACCATTGTTCAGCTTATTCCAAGAAATACGCTGTTTTAAATTTGAAGCCGTTGTAATAGCATAGCTTAAATTGTTTATATTAGTTTGAGGACAACCACTGATGTTCAAACTTCTGAAACACAACTTAATTTCTTTTTAAAATTGTCCTCATCTTGATCAGTCCATCTTAACCTAGACAGTAAAGAGAGAGCTATATCAAAACTCCTATCATCTACGCTATAACTCATCATTAACTGTCAATCGGCATATGGTCAGATCCCAACTGCCTTACAACGCTAAAATCTTTCACCACATCTAAACAATCTACTGAGACCAAAGGATAATCTATTACAGATGTCCCTTGCGAACCAATAAAAGTGAATTTAATAAAATAAAATATTTTTTATTATATTTATTTATTTTTCAGTCTGTTCACTGTAAAACTATAGTAAGAAGAAATGGAAAAACATTAACTGGGAAAGAATATTGTCCTTGCTTTAGAAAAACATAACATTTTGACACTTAAATACATTTATAGTAGAGGTTAAAACATGACTAACACTCTTTAGTCCAATGTTAATGTTATTATTCAATGGGTTAACAACCAAAATATTTGAATTATTTTCTAATGTTTCTTTATAAAGTTAATCACATTTTTTAGTTTCATTTTGAACTGAAGGATTTATGAGATCATATCTGATTGTTTCAATTAAAACGTACCTAAGAAAAATAATTCATTATTCTTTATTCTTTATTATAATTCATTATTAATTCATTATTTAAACGAAGACTTAATAAAGTCGACAATAGCCGATTATTTTCCTTCCCAAGGAAAACAGGAGAGCCACTTCTGTATCATAGACCAGAGGGTGAAAGTTCTATTCTAGTTCTAAGTTAGAGTACGAGTATGTATGTTCAGCAGCTCTGACCGGTGGCACCGGTTTGTACCACAAGGATATTGGCGATCAGAAAAGTTTGCAATTGAAAGTTGTCCTATTTGGCCGTATGCGTCTTATGTGCTCCCGTTTAATCGACAGGGTCGTATTTATTAATTTCTTAACCCTAGGCTGGTTTTGCAATTAAAACTGTACCGTATCTAAGCAGTTCATAAACAGATAAAACCAACAAAATACTATATTTCAGATGAATATTACGAATTTAACATAAATAAAAGGGTGTTGATAGTAATAATTCTAGATTATACTTTTACAAACTAAAAAAATGTATTTTTATTTGTAGAATAAAAAGATTAAACGTTATCAGTGGACTGACACGTACTTCCTCCCTTAAGTAAATTAAAAAACTACAATGTTTGATAAAAATAATTTTTTCCTTAAAGTTGGTCTAAATATAATATAATAATTTATTGTTTGAAATATAATCAAGGATTTTGAGTGGGGTTTTATTGGGTGATGTGGCCTTACGCTGCTTACAAAGTTTCATGGAAAGCAGATCGGAAACAATGAAGAAATTTATTTTTTAATATTCTCCACTAGAATACCATTGTCCGCTCTCAGACAACGTACTGCGTTTACCATGAATAGTAAATTTATTTACCTTTTGTCTGGAACCGTTAGTCGTAGACAAATAAGTCGAAATACTAATTCGATTAGGTTTTAAGCTGGCTTTAATCGTGGTAATCAAATTATACTTTTCCTTAATTTTTTCCACGGAAACTTTAAATATTTTGAACCATCACTTTTACAGACACGAGGATGGTGTCACATTATGCACTACAAACTAATAAAGTTTAATCAAAATCGTTAGAGCCAAGAGTAAATTAGTAATTTGGATTCTTCACGTTTATAAGGGTTTTGAGGGGTGAACTGCCCTTAATCAAAATCAAAATGACGATAACTGAAGGAACTTTCTACAAAGAGTTAATAGTTATCGCCGACCCATTAACCACTGAGCTGTTACGAGTTACGACCGACCACTGAGCGCAAGGTTTGCATTACCTCCACTCCTCTCCCCTTGAGAAACAAAACATGACTACATATAACTTAACAGGTGTCATTATAGAGGCTTCTTCTGCTCTTGTACCTATCATGTACCAGAATGGACCTTTAAAAGAATTTATTTTTTGTCTCGAATTATTATATATCTGCGATTGAATCATTGTAGAACCTTGATTTTTTTTTACATGGATATGTCTTAGCTCAGGGGGGTTGTTGGCAATTTGCTAGACCACAATTTGAAACAATGACATCATTTGGTTAGTGACGTCATAGTATGGTTTTAAGAACATCTGTTTAGATGAAATTAAACCATTCCCTTCATACTTATCCCATGATCTAATCTATTTTCCACAGGGAAGTAAATACAAACTTTTTTTAAATACCAAAAGCTTCAGTTCCCCGGAACCTGAGAATTGTGGTTATGTAAGTGTAGAGGGATGTCAAGGCAATAATCGTAGTGTGAGATATGAATTATTCATCCGTCTTTATATAACCACTCCACCCAGCTGCGAGCCGTACCGAGTATCACGTAGGGACGTAGGCACGTAGGTCTCTCTACTTCCGCTGATAGCAGCTGATGGGCGTCCCGATGCCCACAACCTCATTAGGATTGGGTGGTTTCATGTGTAGTTTTTGGATGGTTTCTTAGATAGGTTATTTGTAGATAAAGAAAATCTGACAGGGTCAGAAGCAACTTGAAAAATGTTAAATTCAATGAAAAATACAAACTTTTAAGACTGAAAAGTCTTGCACATGTTATAAAAGCTATGTTTAAGTAGCACGCAAACAACAGAGTATTGTTTTGTAGTTTCAGAACCCTTCAATTACAAAATTCAAGCCCCCTCGAATAATTACATAGAAAAACTGTACATCGTAAAACCCATTGAACTAATAATTCGACCTTGATGGTTTGAGTGTATTTTCTTTCAATTCAAATCAGTCAATTTTTCTGTTTCTTTAATAATCCTATAACATAAAAAATTGAACTACAGTATTATAATGTGTTATGCAGTCTTTAAAATCCTACTCCATTTACATTAGCCATTTCATGAATTATTCAGATGGCATTGGATAATAAAGCATTGCTAGTGGAAAGTAAACCAACGGCTGTAGCTTAAGAAATCAAATGTTTTTAATGTAGAAAATTTGTAAACAAACTTATTCCCAATAAGGTTAACATAGAAATTTAAAACGCCATAAAATGGAAATCTATGGAGTTTTCGAAAAAAGATTCACTAAATCCTTCCCGGATACATATAGAGCAACTTCCTAAAATTTCATTGGGATCGGATGAGTGGTTTGGCAACGCATAAAGGACACACACACATTCATTCTTTTAGGCCAAGTTCTTAATGTAAAAGAATCATTCATACTGTAAAAGAAGAAAGCGAACTTTAAAGCGTTGTATTATAAGAAAAGTTGTGTAAAATTAAAAAATGTAAAATATAAATTATCCGATCTCTGTTTAATAAGATCAAATTTCATAAGATCCATAAGTACAGACAGTCTGGTTAATGGGCCCGAAGTTTAAGACATGGTTGCTTTATAATTGAGAGTAGCCTACTTCTGGATCTTATGTAATTATACCTTATCACTCTAGTAATATTTTACAGTTATGTATCTTATGAAGGGAAAACAAATTATACTCGTCAACAATAATTATTAAAAACTAAGTATACGAGTTACTATGATTTATGAGAATATCGTATATCATAAATGTAGTCTCAGAAATTTAAACACACATTCAATTTAGTTAATAAATATTAGGTTGAATATCGTAGGTTTTAGACGCAACACAAGTTACAGTGAGGAAGGGCCAGCCAGTTGGAATGTTGCCAGCAGTGTTCGCCGGGTCGATCCGTCCGCGGTTTGTATTTTAGGGCATCTGCTAACTACCGAATCATCGTTTGAAAACTCATCTACTTATTATGTAAACATTTCTGAATACTGTAAATATTCTGAAGCATCAGGGTTGTATGTAAAGGGAATGGTAATAAGACGTAATAATTTAGAGGGAGGAGGTAATTTGGTCAAGAAAAATATTCTTATTCAGAGTTGTATATAGATAATATAATAATAACTAGCGTATCTGGCGCACGAAATCGTGCGCTGTCAAGGAGACAATCTGTCCACCATTAACTAACTACCTATGTTTAGAAACTAAGTTTAGATTTTCCCAACAGATTTTCATTTTGGTTATGTTTTGGTTTAATGCAAATAAAAACTGGTGTTTTATTGCCAGCTGTACGATGATGTCTTCATTAAACGAAAAAAGACTGTCAGATTTGATTTTGTTCATTTAACCACTTCCTTAAATAAACAGCTGATTTCTCGATCGTCGGTGTTTACCTACATATTAAGTTTATGGGGAAAATCGCGACTTTTACCCCATTATTTTCCATGACCACGGTGAATTTTCAAAACTTTTTTAATTGATGGCAAAACTACATGCTAAGACCTTTATAACGACACCTTGGACATGGTGATTGGTAGCACCACCGCTCCAAAACAATTATCACAAAAATAGGCCTAGTGTATTAAATATATAAGATAATAATAATAATAATATAGATACTAATAGATTATCAGTAATAGATCCATCAGTACCTGAACAGATTATTATTTTCATATAGATAATACTATTGGAAACATGCTGACAGTAATGATTGAAATTTTACTTATACTGTAATAAAACAAGTCAAAAACGTAATAAATAGTATACAGTAATAATATAGCCCCGTCGCAGCAGACCTGCGTACTCAGTGAATTTCCAAATCAATAATATGACAATAATTATATACTCGTATGAAAAGTTAGATCAATATCTGTCGATAAGTAAGAGGGCTTGCCTATTCTCCATAAGATTAACATGGAAAGAGTATGCAGGTTTGCTCCTGTGCGGAACTTTGAAAGTAGGCATTTTATCATAAACAATTTTTATTTTACCATAACAAGTTGTATCAACATCTGCCCAGAAATAAAGGAGTGTGCCTATTCCCTATTACACGGTGAATCACGTAATATGTTCAATATTTATTCCAGACAAACTGTAGGTCCTACAATTATGAAATAAAATTATTTCCGATTAAACAAACCACAAGGAATAACGTAAATATATTTATATTTTTTTAAAGAGAGGCTATTCCAGAAAATGAGGGTCGCTATTTCGAGTCTCGGGAATATAAAATACAAATATGTATATATATATATATGTAGTGTTATGCATCATATAAAAGCTCTCACTGATACAAAAATGTTGGAGCAATCAGATTTTGAATATCTCGATTCGTTTAAAAATGTGTGCCCTTTTAGTGAAAAAATCCAAAATTTTTGTAAAAATCATGGTTTTTTCAAAAATGCAGATTACTCTACTCTGATTAAAAAATTGCATTCATTATGACCTAAGCTCTATTCTGATATGTAATCCTACAATACTATTTCAAAAACAAAAGTTTTCAAGAAAATTAGTTTTTGAAAAAATGTACATAGCCAAAACACAAAAATTGCAAATACCTTCATGTGTAAAATAGCACATAATTCTCAAGATATTGCAAATACAAGCAACTTTCAAATTTAAACCTTATCCATATCTATTTTAGTTTTCGAATTATCAACAAAAAACTTGTTTCTCCCGTAAGAAACGCATGTTAATTGTAAAATTTGGAGTCAATTTTCCCTGTTAATTAAATGAAATTAAATTATATGTCCGATATGTCTTGATTACGAACTCGTCCGAGTATCATCAGTCTACGACTAACGGTTACTGAGAAAAGTTCAATTTAATGTCCGTGGTAAACGCCAAACGTTATTCTTAAGAAGAATATTAAAAAATCTATTTCTTCCTTATTTCTCAACCAACCGCCTTCCATGAAACTTGGTAGTATGCAGTGTAAGGGCCCATCACCCCAACAAAAACCCACTCAAAAGTTATATATTACCTTAGGGGGGGATGCCAAAAAAGTTGCCGACAATTATCTATTTCCTCTTGTTAAAAAAAATAAATAAATAAAAGAAAAAAAATTAAAAAAATAAATAAATTAATAAAAAAAAATTTTAAATAAAAAAAATTAAAATTAATTAATTTAATTAATAATTAATTTTAATTATTTTTTTTATTTTTATTTTTATTTAATTTTTAAATTTTTTTTTGTAAATTTTAAATGACGTTTGGATAAACTTACGTAATACTAAAATACTTACGTAATACCGTTACGGTAATACTAAAATAATGCATAAAGTACTATATCTTTCACGTCATAAAATCTCACTTCGTTCGTCCATCAGGAAGAGTTCAAAGACAGTAGGCCTAAATCAGTAAAGCTCACCATCTTAATAACGAATGCATATGCATATGAAATATAAAACTCGTAATCCATGGTTGTATTGTATAGGCCAGGTTTGTACTGTAATAATGAACTAGCCATGACTGGAATGTTGATTTACTTAGATATCTTTCTCAGATAAAAGTTATGTCCTTCAAGAAAACAGCCATCCTTCAAGTAACGGATGTTACGTTTAGAAAGTACGGTAAATAAACAGAAACAGTCCATTATAAATAAACGGGTTCACACAGATAAAACCAACGAGATTTTATACTGTTATATGAATATTACAAATTTAACATAGTTAGAGGGTTTAATTTTTTTAAGATTAGACTTTTACAAACTAAAAAATGTATCTTTAAATTTCTAGAATAAAAAGAATAAACGGTATCAGTGGACTGACGCATACTTTCTTCCTTAAATAAATAAAAAAACTACCTACCTTCATTAAAGCTTTCATTTTCTTTAATTTTTGTTTAATAATTTATTGTTTCAAAATAATCATCAAATTTCTTAAACGAAATTTTCTCTGAAACCGTCAGTCTTAGGCTAATGATTCTTTGTATTTAAACCTCACTTGCCCGTCACCTTAGCCCTCAAGATAGATCTAGAGCCCAGGACCGTAGGGGCATTAGTCCTGACAGGATCGCCGGCTCCTGCTGTTATCCTGGTTTCGATCCAGCTATCTTTGCGTTAACCCTGAGCTGCCATGTCGGTATGTATTCAAATTACTAATTTCAAAATACTAATTTGTTTACTTTTTTAACCGGGTTTAACGGCGATAGTTAAATTATTTTTTTAAACTATCGTCCTACCAATTTCTTAAAAGCATTTAAAACTCTATAACTTTTGAGGCATTAGTTTCACAGACGTTAAGGTGATGTCTTATTACTTCGGACCTTAATAACTAAAAACATTAAATTTCAATCAACATCGTTAAAGTGGATTTTGATAAATTTTAATTTTTTACAATTTTAAGGATTTTAGGGGCCAACTACTCTTATAAATTAAAAACAAACAAAAATTAAAAAAAAATGATCTGAAGATTAGCTTAAGTCCTAGCTAACTTCATAAAAATCAGACGATCCGTGTAGTCTTGAGGTCTTTACAGACAGACACACAGATATCAGTCCGGAAACCACTTTTTGGATTCAGTGAGCCTCAAACGGATAAATCCACTATTCTCCATATACAGTACCACGTATAAGGGGAAAAAATAGAAATGATTATATTTATTTTATTTATTATATTTACTGATTATATTTATTTACTTTCCCGTAGAAAATAGCTTATATCATTGATATGTATTACAGGGAATATGTAATGTCTAAAGGGAATTTTTTAATATTCTCTAAACAGCTGTCATTAAAGCCATATGATGTCATTAAGTGTTTGACGTCACTATTTCAAATTTTGGTCTGACACATTGCCAATACCCTCCTTAGAGATAAGACTTAACCAGAATTGTATACATGTAAAATAAAACATACCTGTATTAAAATCCTATGAAGAGGGGAGTTACATTATTGTATATTAAATTTGTGTAACACTAATGGTTTTGTATGAAATCGATGAAAAATTCTGTATAGTTATCATCCATAAGATTAACATTGGAATCCAAAATACAACGCACTGTGTTCATACTTTTTAATATCTCGGTGTCCGTTGGAGATAGAGCAAAACTTTAAATGCTAAATTGTGTAGCTTTTTGAACTGATTCTACTGGTGATACAATTTAAAATTTTTGGAAATTACATTAAAAATGTAAAAAACCCATTTTTGAGGTACAAAACCTCTCCAAACCACCCGTTCCGATTGGTCGATATACAGTATCTGGATTGTGAGTTCGTCCGAGTAAATGTAGAATACACGTCTCTGCCAAATTTGGAGTTGGTCGAACCATTTTACGAGAGTTGCCGTGTACACAGACACACTCTGGCGTAGGTCTTTACATGAGAAACATCTGTCCATAAATAAAGGAGTTTGCCTATTCTCCATAAGATTAACATGGGAAAAGAGTAAGCAGGTTTGCTGCCATGATAAACACATAAACTATGATTTTTAAGCATAAATGGATAGATCTCAACCACATGAAGCTAAATATCAAGTTTTATCCAAAAATATTGATTAATATTGGAGATAGGGAAAAACTTAGAGGAACTTAATTGTTGGAATTAGTTTTTTAAGCTAATTCCAATGGTTAAATTTTTAAAAATTACATGTGAAAAACGCAAAAACCCCATTTTGGGGTACAAACCCACCCCCCCCCCAAACTAACCGTTCCCATTGACCGATATGTCTGGTTTACGAACTCGTCCGAGCATTTGTAAGAATACACGTCTCCCAAATTTGGTCTCGATCGGACCATTTTTACGTGTTCACAGACACACACACACACACACACACACACACACACACACACACACACACACACACACACACACACACACACACACACACACCCACATATATATATATAAATTTTAACGACTATTGTTTTTGGACCTGGGCACCTGAAGAAGAAAAAATAACATGGGCCCGGGCTTAAGTCTCGCCATGAGACCTACGGTAATAGCTTCTTCCCTATGGGAAATTAGCTAAAATCTAACAGCTTTAAACTGTATCCTAACAAGATCACCATTTACATACCAAATAATGGATGCGATAATGATGGATAGTAAACATATTAGAGCTGCCTACACGCCCTACAATGGCGTCAACCATGTTTAAACCTACTGCAACTTACTGAAGGTGTGAACTTTAGGCACGACAATTTTTACTTTAAAAGTGCCGGTAAAGTAAATGTTTTAAAGTTTTTTAAAATAATTATACTAACAAATTTTTATTAGACTTTCCAAAAATCTATGTCATTTGAAACTTAAGAAATATTAGTCTTAAGTCGAAGACAGGTAAATTCTGTGATCTCTAGATTTCATATCCTAATCAGTTCTTGCAACGAGATGCACCTAATCTTTATATTATCATCCATATTACATACGAGAATCAATCCTCTCTCAGATATTAACCAATTTTAACGTATGGTATTTGATACATGAAACATTATCTCTGGTGTATAATTAATTGTCGTCTGAGAATTACAAAAATTATTGCAGTTTTGCATGATGGGTTTTTATAATTCTCAAAAACTATTGGGAAACTGCAATATGGTTTTAAATTTTCAAAACTTTTTCTCTTAGTTTTGAGCTGAGCTTGGCCTCCCTCAAAGTTTGGCTTTCTCAATCAGCCTGACATTAGGAACGAAAGCTTGTTTCAGATTCAGCACATGTTTCTCCTGAATATATTTGGTATTCGGTATTATGATGATGGATTGATGAGGGATTTTGTATTTTTATGAATATTATTGAAAGGTTATATTTTATTTAGGGTCTAAGTGAAATAATGAGAAACATCTCCTTTTGTTAATATGGATAAGGAAGTCCGTTTACTATTGCGATGCAGAGATGCATATTATTATTATCTTGTGGGTCTATTAGATGAAAAATAATTGACATTTGTCTAAGATTAGTGTTAGTGTGAAGATTCGACGAGACTCGATGTTCAGGGACTGGCACCTGGGAGATTAGGCCTATCACTGGGTCCGCCGGTCCGGACCAGTTTATCTTGTCTCCAAATCTCCTGCCATCTCCTCGGGTCAAAAGAGGGTTCTCTACCTAGCGGCGTTTTCAGCAATTAGTCTTTGTTGCCGACTGATAAACTGCTTTGCCATCGGCCTTGACGCGTCTGAGCTTGAGCTTCCAAAAGAAAAAGGCACACGGTCTCATTCACAACCGTTGCGCTGCGCCATACGGCGCTGGCGAAACCAGATAAGTTGTAAAGTTTAGCGTAAGGATTTTCAAGTAAATTTTACTTCTGTATTTATCAACAGGTGTTTTTAAACCACTAAACCATATCTGTTATGTTTAGTATTAATGTATAAAGTTTGAAAATCTGTTGAAGAGATCTGGCCCACATAAATGGCCCTACATAAGTTAGGTTTTGGAATTAGTTGACGTTGATTAGCATCTCAATTTAATCTAATGTTAAGAGAAAAATTATATTTATTTTTTTATTCAAAGCTATTTATTTTATGCCTATTTAAACTTTAAAATATAATACATGATAATAGAACTACTTCATGAATTTCGGTTGTAAAATATTTAGTTATTGTAAGCAAGTTTTAGTTCACCCATAGACACAGATAGTTCTGCCAGGTAGATGTGAACAGACAGTTCAGTTGCTGTGGTCCTCTATCAGTTTGAATTCTGCTGTCTACAGTTTAACAAATCCAGGAACGGTGATTGTGATCATAATTGGAATTTCATATACAGTGATTTCCTATACAATATGTGCCATGCCGTTCCACGTCTCGCCACCTAAATATAAATTTAAATATTTTATTCCCTAAAACGTGCTGGCTGCCCGAACGCTGAGCCACTCATTACGTTGAGAATTGCAACGGCGTCTCTTCCCACTTGTTCCAGCCCAACTGAACTGAAGATGAACTGTCACAATCAGCCTCGCCGGTCAAAAATGCAAATATAGGGGGGGTTACGGCTAGGGCATGGTAGGATAGGGAATTATTATTATTATTTGTATTAAATAACATCATGCAGTTTCATTCAAACTGCACCCTCTTTCCCATGTTAATCTTATGGAGAATAGGCAAATAATTCTAATGTTTGTGGACATATTTCTATAAAACTTGTCTTATATTATTATTATTATTATATTATTGATTTGGAAATTCGCTGAGTACGCAAGTCTGCTGCGACGGTGGTATTATAATGTTATGATAGTTTGCTTCCGTTATTTCGTTTTTTTATCGTTGCGTGTTTGGTCCAGTGAACAATTACTTATTATATTTTGTAAAACGTGAAAAAATACAGTAGTATAAAATACTTTAAACTTGAAATCTCAAGTAAATAAAATTTGTGTAACTTTAACTGACAATAAGTAGACTACTAAAAAATTGAGAAAAATTGAAAAAATTGTAAATTTATTTAGCCTAACTATAACAATATTAGTGCGAAGAAACACCGAAACAAACTACAGTATTGCCGACTTGAGGCTACGCTACTGGTGATACCAGAAGCCGCCATCCCCCCTCCCCCTCCCTCTCCACACACTCAGAAGACACACCTAGAAGACACTAGCTGGGCCGCTTGGTAAAAATATATTCTAACTAGATGGGAGTTTTCACAATCAAAAATACAACTATTTTAATGTATACCGATCAACAAACTTATATAAGGCATATAATATAATATTTATAGAAAGGCATATAATAATTTTATCACTTGTAGCTTTCAATAAAGTAACTGATCATAAATTCCAAACTACAAATGTGAATATAAAATAAGGGATAAATATTGCATTAATTTTAGAGGGATATCATCCTAAATAAAAAAATTGTATTAATATATGATATTTGTTTTTCAATTCCTAAAACTCGATTTATGTAAGACTCGATACTCTAAACTATTTAGCAAATTTTCTTAAAGTAGACTTCAATAAAACATATTAAATTATGGGAAACCCCATTTAAACCCACCCCAAGTATACCATTTGAAACTCAAGGATTACAATCAAACCGTCGAGTAATTAATTATATTATTCCTCGGTCGCTGCTCATAACGCATGACCAGCTTCACGTCATCTGTCAGACTAAAGTAGTATTATTTCTATATCTTTCCACCAGTCCAATGCCTCCTATCTCAAGGCCGTGAGCACGAGCTGCGGCGGCGGCGGCGGCGACAGGCTCCGGCCTGAGCCACATTGATGCAGGACGGCTTTCCAAAAATATTTCATTTTAATTTACACCAATAAGATATCAAAATATGTTGTTAAGTCTTATTGTAATTAAAAGGTGTTTAATAATAAAAATAATAACCAGTATATAACCAATAATATCACTGGGTTTGCCAGAACTAAATATCTGAACAAAGATTATCAATGAGATTGTGCGCAAATAAATATTCTCCCTAGCACCTAGTTTCCAATAAAGCCTTCAGGTAGCGTCAGAATCAGTGGAGTTTTCGGCGTGTAAGGGTTTACGCGTACAAGAATTATTTTATTACAAAAGTAAAAATATTACGATATTAATGAAGAGATTTGTAATCAAATTTGCTTTATCGCATTTTGAAATGTTCTTATATATCTTCACTATTTAAGTTCAAAGTTTGCTAACTTTATCGACCTGCTGAAAAGATTCTGATAACTTATTGATATATTATAAAGCAATATTGTTTACAAATATCTTTAAAATGGTATATTGAACATAATTTTATCTTTAAAATTGAGGACAGCATCGGCCATCGCACGAAGTGGTTTTTGCGTGATTTTTGATGGGGGTAGGGAAACCCTCTTAAGTTTTGGTTGGGTGTTCTGGTTATGGATTAGTTTACATTTGTTGACGGTTTTGTGAAAAACTTTAAACATTTTTAAAATAAAGCTATTGAACTATGCAACTAGATAAGCTACTTCCTAGTTACTGATTTGAATTCTAAGATTGGAGCAAGTCTATTCAACAAAGTTCCTTGGAATTTACCTTGATCAAGGGCTGACTTGAAACACCCACTTTGAGGCTGTCTGTGCTAAACTCTCCTCGGGAATATTTTCCTTAAGAAATCTAACCAAGTACTGCCAAACTCAGGTACTGATGACGGCGTATTATGGACTCATCTTTCCACACCTTTCATATGGAGGAGTAGTTCTCTGGGGGCCTGCACCAGCGCAGACTTCACGAGATTATTCAAACTTCTGAAAAGGGCTGTCAGAATCATCTCAAAATTAAAAAGAAGTGAGTCGTGTAAGCCAGCGTTCAAAGAGCTGCAACTGTTGACACTCCCCTGTCTCTACATTCTCGAAACAGCTACGCACTGTTTTTTAAATGTTCTCTGATTCGGGGCAGAGACATTCATGATTACAACACAAGAAGCAGGGGGGATCTCCGAACTGGACAGCACAGAACGGCCGTCTTTGGACACCTACCATCACAAGCAGGTGTACATTTAGTCAACACAATTCCAGATTCATTAAAAAATACACTTATGCCAAAGGCATTCAAATCTCGCCTCAAACTATTCCTTGTCTCAAAAGCTTTCTTATGGCATACGCGAGTATTTATCTTATGACTGGGAGACCACCATTTCAGAACAAAATTAACACCCGGTCCTGAGGGGGAGTGGTTGGTGAATGAATGAACAAATTTGTATGTCTGACTGGCTGAATGAATGGAAAATTTTAGTTTAAACAATGTAAAAAACTAATGACTTTTGCAATAGAATTCATGTAATTGTCTACTGCAATAGAGATTTATTATTGAAAACATTTTTTGTGAGGTAAGAAAATCAACAAACATATAAATGTTTTCTTGGTTCAGACAGAAATTCATGAAAAATTCATTCAGAAAATATTAGGCCTATAACAAAAGTTTTAGCAGAAAAAATACTACGTGCCAATGGTTTGTGAAGTGTTTGCCAGTAACCATTGTAGTAACTTTATGTAAATTTAATTGAAAATTGTTCATTAAAATAGTTGTTGATAGTAGTAACAACATAAAATGGTGTACTGAAAATAATGTATCATTATATTGTATGACCGGTATTTTGATTATTCTAATTAATTAGTATTTTAGTAATTATTTATATGTCGGTGGTAAAATAGTGGACAAGGAAAAATATAGGGGTGTTAATGTGAATTCCGAATGAATGAAATACGATGGAGCGAACGCTAGTACCCCAGATAACGGCAGCAAGGTCATGTGTCAAGTTCGCGCTTCTTCTCATATTCATGTTTACAATCACAACGCCTGCTAGTGTGTATCGGCTTTACGCAACAGATCAAAGCAAGGCCTGTCACCTAAAGATATTGCAGGCACTATAATAATCCCTGCGTTAGAGGTGGGAGATGAAAGGTACACTATATATAGACTACTCCAATCATAACTTTCTGCACGGCATTAGGCGGTGCAATGTGGAGGACTTTACATTTCCCAGCATTTTCCACCTTGGCTAAAACTCTTTTTTTCTAAACGGCTAAATTAAAAAATAGAAATTCCTTACTGTAAAAGTTTCCTATAATCATAAAAGCATATTCATACAGAATTCGATTTTGAAGTTGTAGTAAAGAACAAGGAAAACATATTCTTTTTAGCGAATTTCCCAAAGGGAAGAAGCTATTACCGTAGGTCTCATGGCGAGACTTAAGCCCGGGACCATGTTATTTTTCTTCTTTAGGTGCCCAGAGTCCAAAAACAATAGTCGTTAAAATGTATATATATATATATATATATATATATATATATATATATATATATATGTGTGTGTGTGTGTGTGTGTGTGTGTGTGTGTGTCTGTGAACACGATAACCCCCGTAAAAATAGTCTGATCGAGACCAAATTTGGTATAGACGTGTATTCCTACAAATGCTCGGACGAGTTCGTAAACCAGACATATCGGTCAATGGGAACGGGTAGTTTTGGGGGGGTTTTGTACCCCAAAATGGGGTTTTTTGTGTTTTTCACATGTAATTTTTAAAAATTTCTAATTTTATATTTCACCATTGGAATCATCTTAAAAAACTACACAAATAAGTTCCTTAAAGTTTTTCTCTATCTCCAACGGTTACCGAGATATGAAAAAATCTAAACACAGTATTGTGGGGCTCTAATGTTAATCTTATGGAGGATAGGGAAAAATTAATATTTCCCATATTAATCAATATTTTTGGATAAAACTTGATATTTAGCTTCATGTGGTTGAGATCTATCCATATACGCTTAAAAATCATAGTTTATGTGTTTATCATGGCAGCAAACCTGCATACTCTTTTTCTATATTAATCATATGTGGAATAGGCAAACTCCTTTATTTATGGACAGATGTTGATGAAAGTTGTTATGAATGTTAAGATAAAAATTATTTATGGTAGAAATGACTACTTTCAGTGTTTCTCACTGCAGAAGAGAAAGAGTGTGCAGGTTAGCTGCACACTCTTTCCCATGTTAATCTTAAGGAGAATAGGAATAGGCAAATAATTCTCATGTTAATGGACAGATTTTGATAAAACTTGTCATATATTATTATTATTATTATATTATTGATTTGGAAATTCGCTGAGTACGCAGGTCTGCTGCGACGGGGGTATTTTATTTATTATTATTCATTGAACGATGTACGGTTTGTGTGATTGTAAAGATTTTGGGAAAGTGTTAATAAAAGATTTATGGTTAATGTGATTGTAAGATTTAGGAAAAATGTGATTGAAACAATCTTACACTCACATTAACCATAAATCTCAATCACATAAAAAGACGAATTTTCACAAATATTTACACAAACAATTTTTTAGAATTTTATAATACTGTTCAATTCTCCACAAACCCAATTACTATAACACTACTCTGGGAAACAGCAGTAAGACATGAGGGTAATGTATTTTTAGACTATGACAATAGAAAACACGCCCAGAGTTTACAACATTTCTGGTGATAGTAAAAATAAGTGTCCATTAAAATAATTACAGTACGACACTGAAGGCACGGAGTAAGTGTCAACATAGCCTATTATGTTTGGTAAAATACGGGATGCAAGGGACTGACAGTATTTGCATGAAAATGGCCGAACTGTTTCACTTGTTATACATGCCAAACTAGGTTAAGGTAACATGAGAAAGGAACGCCAAGATCAGCTGTTGCGGGTGCTCTTGCCCCTCGTCCCAGAAAATTTTTGTTCTAAGGTATTTGATTATAAATGAATTAATTATATAGTAGCATTACCTACTTTTAAATTTAATAGGAACAATAAACAGTTTGGTAACCTGACTTTCCACTTTAAAAAGTCACATTCGAAATATTAATATTGGTTTCATTAAGTTATCACATCCTATTTTCCATAAAAATATCTTGTAACAATTTATTGTTATAATAATAACTACCAATAAATGTATATCAGTTTCGTGTTTTTGAGGCAAGGGAATACCAATGTGAAAATGTGATGTGCCTCTAGGTAATAGCAACATGTTTGAGGAGGTTATGTCGACGGTTATGTGACCAACAAATTAATACAACATTCAATCTAAAAAGGCCATTGTGTAAGGATATCTTTTGTATGTATACTTTTATTTTCGTCACAAGTATAACCTTGAACAAGCCTAAACAATGTTTTGTTAACTTAACAGTACGTCATACTTTCTTCGAAGCCATTTGTCATCGAAAGATAGTAAATAGTGGGTTTACAGATTTGGACATTTAACATTAACAGGCCTTGCGAGAATAAAGCCTACCATAGCTCTATCTATATAAATAAATCACAATCACTTTTTTTATGTGAAACAATAACTCAAGAACGAGTGCACCAAATTGGACGATTCTTTTTTTGCTATGTTTCTTAATGCCAGGGAATGTTTGTATGAAAGAAAACTTTTTAATACACCCAACTAATATGTAGTAATTTTACCTAAAAAATAAATGCCTTTAAATTGGTGGAAAGTGCTTTTATTAAACTGTGAGATATAAAAGAGATAATATCCAATTACAAAGAAACTATCATGATTAAATATCAATCAAATACATTTTATGAAACATAACGTACGTAGTATATGGTGAAAGGATTTCCCCTAATGAGAAAAAGGGTTTATATTTAAGTAGTGGCAAACTACCGTAGAGGCAACCGAATCGGCACGTTTTTCCCATGTTATTCTCATGGGAAGCAGTTTTGCACAGAGCTAACAATTTGAAAAAACCGACCCTTATTCATATACATTCTACTGCCTGATACTATACCACACCATGTTTATGAAAATAAAACCAAATTTTCAAAAACATACACCTTACAGGGTTTGAAATCCTAAGCCCCCGCGCAGCGGTTCACGACACTGACACACACTACAAGAGCAAACAATTCCTAAAAATGACCCTTATTCATATCCAATCTACTGCCTGATATTATAAAACATCATTTTTATGAAAATAAAACCAAATTTCAAACATGCACCTTACAGGATTCGAGAAACCTTGCGCGCACCGAGTCCCACAGCCTCGTTTAGTGTTTATTTTAGGGGTATCAAGAAATAACTATCTCATATAATAGTAAAATGTAATTTTTATGCTTAAATGTCATAAAAAACCAAAAGAGTAGAGATCAATATAGTCACCACAAGTTGCTTTCAATAGGTCCAATCAGTAATCAATCTCCCTCACATCCTCTCATCAACGATCACAGTCCTGTGTCTTAGTTCTTGTAAACCTTACACGCTTACTTAAGAGGAATCAAGGCTTTGTCACTTAGGTGAAAAGTTCTTTCATTGTTCAAAAGTAAGTTCTGAGCCAATATCTCACTAGAAAATTTTGATTTTATTGACGATTATTTAGATTCAGTATATGAAATTTGTGCCATTTATGTAAGATGTTGTACTATTCTACAAGAAAATTGAATTTATATAAGTGGGGTTTAACTAAACAAATTTCTACACATTACTAAATGATCGTACACTAACTTATTACTTTGTGTGCTTTATAGTTTTTGCTATCAAACTTATGTTAACCTAGTGTTATGTTCCACAAGAAGATTGACTTAGAACACAGTGGACTCTCATCAAGACTCAGGGTTATTAGGAGACACTATAGAGGTCAATATGTCGTCGATGAAATAAAATGTAAATAGTCCATCCTACAACAATCTCGAATCCGTCTCAATTAACTATTAAATACTATTTAATTCACTGGTGTCTTTTGTTTCATGTTTACTTGTACCCATATTATCTCATTCATAGTAACCATGTTGTACGTGAATTATATGAGAACTGCTGTATTATATGTACATTCGATTCACTAGTGTCATTTGTTTCATGTTTACTTGTACCCATGTCATCTCATTCATAGTAACCATGTTATACGTGAATTATATGAGAACTGCTGTGTTATATTTACATTCGATTCACTAGTGTCATTTGTTTCATGTTTACTTGTACCCATGTCATCTCATTCATAGTAACCATGTTGTACGTGAATTATATGAGAACTGCTGTGTTATATGTACATTCGATTCACTAGTGTCATTTGTTTCATGTTTACTTGTACCCATGTCATCTCATTCATAGTAATCATGTTGTACGTGAATTATATGAGAACTGCTGTGTTATATTTACATTCGATTCACTAGTGTCATTTGTTTCATGTTTACTTGTACCCATGTCATCTCATTCATAGTAACCATGTTGTACGTGAATTATATGAGAACTGCTGTGTTATATTTACATTCGATTCACTAGTGTCATTTGTTTCATGTTTACTTGTACCCATGTCATCTCATTCATAGTAACCATGTTGTACGTGAATTATATGAGAACTGCTGTGTTATATTTACATTCGATTCACTAGTGTCATTTGTTTCATGTTTACTTGTACCCATGTCATCTCATTCATAGTAACCATGTTGTACGTGAATTATATGAGAACTGCTGTGTTATATTTACATTCGATTCACTAGTGTCATTTGTTTCATGTTTACTTGTACCCATGTCATCTCATTCATAGTAACCATGTTGTACGTGAATTATATGAGAACTGCTGTGTTATATTTACATTCACTTGCTACTTACTACTCCTTATGGCCTGGCGAGGTGGCGAGCGCATGGCCCGGCTCTGCTTCTGCAGAGTCGCAATAGCGCAAACCTTAACACCCTTAAGGTGTTGGGGCTGTATTTTATAAGCCAATTTAAAGAGACATGGGTGGTTTTGTATGATCAACCATAGATTGTTGATGGATAGGCTTACACCCCGGGTCTTTCCCGAAATTGCATGGTAAACATTCATAAAAATAAACATGTGATATGGAAAAAAGTTTTTGATTCATTCGATCACTAGAGTTGTGTGCTTGGAAGTGTGTCATGTCATACCTTCAATGTCTCGCCTTTCCTTGAGGAATGCGCCTGTGTTAAGGAAATGATAACACTAGTGTCATTCAAGCGGCATGTTTCATGGTCATTAGTGTTTTATTAATGTATGTTTATATTTACATTGATTCACTAGTTCATTTGTTTAAATATAAACTGTGTATTCATTATCATGTGTACGTGATACTTGTGGTTGTATGTTGAATCGTTTTTGTGTTTGTTCATGTTTATTTATGTTCATGACTTATATTTGTTGTATATATAGGAACTGCTGTGTTATATTTACATTCACTAGTGTCATTGTTTATCATGTTGTACGTAAAATTTATAAATGGGAAATGTCATTTCATATGTTTTTATATATGAACATGTTGTGTATTCATAAGTAACATGTAATTGTTAATGAGAAAATTGTTTAATATTTCATTGAAGTGAGTTGTATATGAGTATTTATGAGAATTGTGTCAGTGTTGATGTATCATTATTGTAACCAGAGTACATGTAATGGGTTTTTTTTTAAAAACACGAAGGCGGGTAGCGGGATTGGGTACCCCACGGATGCTTGGTAGTCTGTGGTAAACGACCCCCGCCTGAGCTGGTGCAATTGAGACGGGCCCTCCCTCTTCACTCTGTTCGGGGTGCTGCGGGACGCTTAGTGGGGACCCCTCACCTGTCAGCTCCGGACCTAAGCTTGAAGGTAGCCACTGTTGTGAAATTGACAATAGTGGGTGGCCACTGTTAGTAAGCAGCCCCGCCACGCAGAAAGCAGTGTTTCAAAATTGTTGTAAGCACCTCAAGAACCATGGGCATATTCCTAAGCCTGTCACTGCGAGTGACAGGTGACGGGTGTCCGAGGAGGTTTGGCTGGCACACGTTGGCCTCGGGTAGTGGAAAACTCACGAGTAATTGGCAAATGCTCCAAATGGACCGGGGGAAAAAACTCAAATGATGATAGTCATTAGTTTTTAGTTGCAGGTATGGCGGAAATCAAGTAAGAAACAAATCTGGTAAGAACGTTTGGTTGGACAGCTCTGACCCATTTGGGAGGAGCATGAGGGTGAAGAGAACACCTCCTCATGGAGGAATAAAAAGTGGTTCCGGGGCTGCTGGGTCTGGGACAAGTGCGGTCACAGTTACCCCGCATGTTCCCTTCAAGTCACCGGACCACACAAGCGAGAGAATGAAGGAGGTGGCCCAAACCTTTGTGGTTGGGACACAAACGGAAGGCACGGTTGTCGATGCTGAGACCCCGAAGACTGCGAGGGATACGGGCAAAAGACAACAGTCTAGCCCATGGGAAGCCTCACCACCTCTCACGACGGCTGACACGGAGACAGACGTCATCAGGAGGCAAGTTGATGACTATGATATTGCTGAGGGGAGCAGATCACGGTCATTGAGGAGGCTTTGAAGCGGCTGCATGACCTAATGTCCGTCCAGAAGAGCATTAGCAATAATGCTCGGACAGCCATTGCAGAAATCGAGGAAGCCCTCAGCACTATGAAAATGGTGCGTAAAACCCGGCTGTCTGCTCTCAAAGACAAATGCCGGGTTGTGGGCAAGGCCTTGAGGTCGCCTCCAAAGGGGCCGTTGAAGAAACGGCAACGGACATCGTCTCCGAACTCTGAGGAGGGAACAAAGGGAGTGGAGAAGGCTACAATGACCTTCCCACCCCCTAAGAAGGGGAAAAGCAAGGAGAGGGTTAAGGAGGCTCCAGAAACGCCAGCGAAAGCAGGCGGGAACCTCTGGAACGGCTGATGAGGTCTTCACTGAGGTGAGGTCCAAGGCAGCCAGAAGGAGGGAAAAGAAGAAGCAGGCTGCTGCCCAGGAGGCAACTGCCATGCCTGCTAGGGGTGTTCCTAAGAGTGAAGGGGTACGAAAGTCTTCTAAGGGACAAAAAAGGACCGGCTCTAGTGGGAACATGAGGCACGCCCTCATCATCAAACCAGGCCATGGAAGGTCCTACGCTGACGTTGTGAGTAAGCTGCGGCGGGACATCCAACCTGAGACCTCAGGTGTGGAGGTCCGACGGCTGCGTAAGACTAATGACGGAGGTGTGCTCATCGAGCTAGGCTCTGCACGTGGTCAAGGAGACTTTGCTCAGGCGGTGAAAACCGCACTTGGTGAGGTGGACAGGGTGAGAAGCGTCACTCCCCGTCTTCGCGTTGAGATCATGGATCTTGATTCATGCACTACGCAAGACGAGGTGGTTGACGCTCTCAAGCGAGAATTTGGAGAGGGGCTGGGAGACTACAAGGTCTTTCTGACAAGGCCCAATACTCGGGAGCAGCGGCTTGCAGTAGTCGACCTTGATGCCCCCACTGGCCAGAAGCTTCTGCATATGGCCAGGATCAGGGTTGGTTGGGTGATCTGCCGAGTCAGACCCCGGGTGGAGATTCCACGCTGCTTCCGCTGTCTGGAACATGGCCACACTCGGACAGGGTGCAAAGGGCCTGACCGGAGCGAAAACTGTTAGAGGTGTGGATGTTGGTCATAAGTCCTCCTCTTGTGATAAGGCACCCTCCTGTGAACCCTGCAAGAGGGCAACGGATAGAAGGCCGTCGGACCACATCCATGGTTCTAGTGCTTGCCGGGCTTTCAGACACCTTTTGGTCTTAAGAAAGAAGAGTAAGCGAGGGAACTGAAAATCATACAGGGAAACCTAAATGGGAGTATTGCGGCAAACTCCCTGGTGGACCAAATCGTTCGGGAGAAGGAGATATCTCTTTTCTTCGTGAGCGAGCCTTACAGGCCCAAAGGTCCACTATGGTTCCCTGACCGCACAGGATGGGCTGCGCTGTGGGTGCCAAACCCCTGCGCAGTTCCTGTAGAGGCTAGTGGGAATGGCGACAATTTTTCCTGGACTACTAGCAAAAGAGTTACCTTTGTAAGCTGTTATTTTCCCCCGAATGACAGCATACCACAATTTCGTGAGAAGTTGGAAGTTCTAGAGGACACAATCCGAGAAATTCGTGGGCCTTGTCTATTGGCTGGTGATTTCAATGCCAGGGCGGCTGAGTGGGGAATGCCACACACAGACAGTCGAGGGAGACTACTGTTAGAGATGCCATCAAGGCTGGGTATGCTGATACTGAATGAAGGGAACACACCGACTTACTGGAGGCCTGGGTATGGAGAGTCAGTTCCCGATGTAACTCTTGCCTCGGATGGTCTGGCTCCCCGAATAGTTGGCTGGAAGGTGATGGGCGATTACTCAGGTAGTGACCACGAGTACATCACCTTTGAGCTGACTGAAAGAAGACAACCGCTTGTCTGCAGCCGCCGACAAAGATTTGGTTGGAACCTTGCGAGGATTGACGAGCAGAGATTTGCAGAAGTTCTGTTGACTGGTGCAAGGGGGTTCCCTCAGATTCTCGGGCATCAGCCAAGTAGAACGGATGCTGAAGCGCTCGTGGAAAGGACATCATCTCTTATTCGCCAGGCGTACGATGCATCAATGCCCCGCAAAAAGGCACGCAAAGGAAAGCAGCCAGTGTACTGGTGGACCGAAAGCATTGCACAGCTGCGGCGCAACTGCCTGAGACTCAGGCGATGGGCTCAGCGTTCGCGGGACAGACCCGAAGCGGCAGAACGGTCAGAGCAGTACAAGGCAGCAAAAAGAGAACTGATCAAAGCGATCAGACAAAGTAAGACCCCTTGTTGGAAATCCCTGTGCGAGGACGTGAACATTGATCCCTGGGGACAGGGATACAAACTGGTCATGAGAAAACTCGCACGGGGAAAGGGGTATGTGTCTTTGGAGACTGAGAAATTACGAACAATTGTAGATGGACTCTTACCGGATCATCCTGTTAGAGAGAACATACCTTTCAGGTTGATGTTGATGAAATCCCATTGTTCACGCATCAGGAATTGAAGGAAGCAGTCAGCTTAATGAAGAACAACAAGGCCCTTGGTCCAGATGGAATCCCCTCGGAGGTGCTGAAGTTGGCGGTGAGTTACTGCCCTCAGCTACTTCTGAATATGTACAACATCTGCTGGAAAGCGGGTGTTTTTGCATTTCGTTGGAAACAGGCCAAGCTTGTTCTTTTTAACAAAAATAGAGGCCAACCTGACGCTCCATCGTCGTATCGTCCATGGTGCATGCTGGACACGGCGGGAAAACTGATGGAGAGGTTGTTGAAACCAAGAATTGGCGAGGCTGTTCGTGCGGCGGGGGATCTTTCGGATCGCCAACATGGGTTCCGGAAGGGACACTCAACACTCAGCGCCATTTCAGAAGTAGTTGATTCTGTGATGCGAGCAAATCAAGCGAGTCATTCGGCACGCCCAATTGTGCTGCTGGTAACGCTTGATGTGAAAAATGCATTCAACTCGGCTCGGTGGTGTGACATCTTAGTTGCACTTGAGAGGACTTTTAGGGTGCCTGGGTACCTTCTCGCCTTGGCGAGAGATTACCTAAGAGATCGGCAACTGTTGTATGAGACGGACCGGGGAGTTGTGACCAAGACCATCACTTCTGGGGCAGCCCAGGGTTCAGTATTGGGTCCGGATCTCTGGAATGTTTCTTATGATGGTTTGCTTCGAACTGAAATGCCACATGGAGTGTTTCTGGTAGGATATGCTGACGATGTGGCGGCAGTCATAACAGAACGAGATGCTCAGTTGGCTCAATGGAGGCTAAATCAAGTCATGCGTTTGGTGGAGGGCTGGATGCAGGATCACGGCCTTCGGCTGGCAGTTTCTAAGACAGAGATTGTTATGCTAACAAGGCGACGGATACCTACAATCATCCCGATGCGGGTTGGTTCCGAAGTGATCCAAACGCAGAGGACAGCCAAGTACCTGGGGGTAGTGCTTGACAACAAGCTTACCTACTGGGACCACATCAGTGGAGCATGCCAAAGGGCAGCCAAAGTGACCTCGAATCTCGGTAGACTGATGGCAAACGTCGGTGGACCGAGACAAGGGAAGCGGAGGCTACTGATGACTACAGCACAGGCGATAATGCTCTATGGAGCGGAGATTTGGGCTGATGCGACAAAGGTAAAGAAATACCGAACTCGCATGCTTGCGGTGCAGAGGCGAGGTGCTCTGAGAGTCGCGTCTGCATACCGAACAGTCTCTGAGGCAGCTGTTCTGGTGATTGCGGGAGCCATCCCAATTGATCTGCTAGCACAAGAAAAGAAAACTATTTGGGTGCGTGAGCTAGTGGTAGAACGAGCTGAAGCAGCTGAGCTGGCTCGTGGCCAAACAATGGCCACATGGCAGCGTCGATGGGATGAGGGGACAACCGGAAGGTGGACATGGCGCCTCATTGGGAACTTGGAACCATGGATTCGCCGCACCCATGGGGAGATAAACTTCTATCCCACTCAGTTCCTGACAGGGCATGGTTACTTCCGCCTGTATCTGCACCGAATGGGTAAAGTAGACTCTTCTAGGTGCAGATACTGTGTTGACAGCGAAGATGATGTGTACCACACCTTTTTTGTGTGCCGTCATTTTCAAGAAGATCGTACTGCCCTTGCAAACACAGTTGGTGATGATCTGACCCCTGAGAACATTGTGGGAAAGATGTTGCAGGGTGATGAAAAATGGAAGGCTGTGAGCGACTTCGTATTGTCCATACTGTGAAGGAAAAAAAGGGAAGGTTGCCTTGAGTAAAGCTACAAGTAAGATATTCTGATACAGAATAGAGGCCACTCACTGTGATGGCGCAATGAGCTCATAGCTCGGGACGATTGCAGTGGTGTAGTGCTACCACCGGGGTTTTAGTGTTTTGCCACATTAGGGACATCTGTAAACAGAGCTCCTGGGGTGTTTTCACACTGTTCCTCTTTCACGAAATGGAAAGAGGTTCATGCGTCTAGCATTCCCCCGGTATTGAGCCAAAACAAGGAAGACGATCCCTTTGAGGCTCAAAAAAAAACTTACTACTCCTACTTGCTAGGTCTATCAAATATTTCCAAATATTATTCATTTTATTGAATTTGCCATAGGGAATAAGTTATATAATTATCGTAGGCAGCATGGTAAGAGTTAATATTCTGGTTAAATTCTGGTTTTGCTTCTCTTTTAGCGAATTTCTCATAGGGAAGGAGCTATTACCGTAGGTCTCATGGCAAGACTTAAGCACGGGACCATGTTTCTTTTCCGTTTTGAGGCTCCTAGGGACCAAAAACAATAGCCATTAACATTTTATAGAATCTATATAGTGTCTATCTTCAGACACTTGAAAATGGAATAATCCCCGAAACATGTAGTGTCAAAATAAAATGAAATAATGCAAGGGTACTATGGTCTTAATTTACAATTTATTAGTATTATAGTAGACCGAAATTGTGAACGTTAATAAAACAAAAAAATGTATAAAGGGCCTTGAATAAAAATATATAGGTACTATAAAACAATTGAACAAAAAAATGTTGAGATTCAACCTTAATAAACTATATAAACAGAAATAAATTTAAAAAAAACACGTATATACAGGGTGCCCATGAAAAACGTTTCAGGACTTCAGTGAGTGATTAGGTACATTAAAAGGAAGTAAAAGTTCCATTGGAGGTATGGCCTATCTGCTATTTTCTATTTTTCTCAAAATAGTTTTCTGTTACACTTTTTAAAAAGATTATTTTCAAATTTGGTATATGTTTACTAGTAGATTACTATGTTCCAAAAACATAACTAGCATGATCCAGCTCAAAATACAAAATGGCGGCCATTTAAAATTTTAAAACTTACTTTGAAAACGACAAAAAATACAAGATATTAAAAAATAATATGTTTAAGAAATTTTATTACAAATCGAATGACACTAAAGTTTCTTATTCTATGAAAAAATTAAATTAAATTAGCTTATTTTATGGAGCAGTTTTTCCTAACTTGAGTTTCTTTTACCATTTACGCGGTGGTGGCGCATGGCTTTTGTAACCTAACATTATAAGTGTTATTTAAATTCAAAAATTTTTAACTGCCGCCATGTTGGAAATTTAAAAGCAAACTAAATGATATGTGAATATTTTTTGCTTTAGCCAATAAAGATGTATGCAAAGTTTAGTTCCTGTAGCTTAAATAGTTCTTGAGATATAACGGGTTTTGGGAAAAAATACATTACATATTTTTATGTTTTAGACATATGTTTATGGACATTTTTTGTTTATTTTGATGAGTAATATCAAACCTTGAAGTTTGGACCCAGCACCCTGGGTATACATATCATATGAGTTTATAAATACGATAACTCACGTAAAAATAGTCATATCGTTACCATTTTTTTACAGAAATGTGTAACCCTTCTTTTAAGAGTTCGTAAACCAGATACACCGAATCATCCGCAAGGGGATACGTTCATCCAAAATGGGTTTTGCGTTTATACATGTTATTTTTGAAAATTATTATTTTTTAATCACCAGTGGATTTAGCTAAGAAAAAACATTTAGAATGTTGACAATCTGCAAGGGTTGAAGTTAAGCCAACAGATCTTGGTTCCTACAAATCCTACAAACTGTACAAAGGACGGACTTACAGCTAGTACTGAATAAATATTGTAAACTTACTTGTCAAATATATCTTTTATTGTATGTATGTAAAATTTATTTTTAATGCCAAGTTAGCTGCGCCAGGATTAATTCGTCGAAACTAGTTTTATAATTTAAATATTCTATAACATATAAATATTCAATTATATTCAATATTATACTCAAAAGTTTAATCCCGTAAGCTGTTGCGTGATTTGTCGACTACTCCGCCACGATCCAGGTTAGCCGTGGCCCCCGTGGGTTCAGTCGAGGGGATGTACTCGTATACCTGACAAACGCTACAGATGGCCAATTTATCGATTCTTGGAAATTGGTGGTTTTGGCACTTGGTGGTTTTAGCACTTGGTGATTTTGGCACGACACGTCTGGCACAGTCGAAGACACCCTTTTTGAAGATTAACATCGCATATAATCGTCATGATGACCACGGCAATAGCTATATTTTTGTTCCGAAGACATATACGACATAGACATAGTCATCCATAGACAATAGACATAGTCTCCTCTGCGGTATGACCTGCTAGAAACACACCAGATAATCATTTTAATCACAATTATGTTGATTATATTATTATCATTGTATTCAGTATCCACAAGGAAGCATTTTACACAATTAAAATAAACATAGATAGCAATATAGTGAAATTGATTAAAAGGGTTGCACTAGGAACTGGAAGCAAGTAAGGAACTCAATTTCGGTTTTCATCAGTGTTACACATTGGGCAATTGAATATGCTTGGTAAAACAAATAACTCAGTTGAAGAACACGTAGCATACAAAAAGAGTTTAAGTGGGAATAGTTACGGTAGAAAGTGCTATAAGAGTTACCTTTCACTTTAAACTGATGAATGAATGATAAACAGCTGTCGGCCGATGGGGTTGCCGAACTGCTAATGTGTTCAAGTGGAACCAAATTCAAATAGGTCATGGTTTTACGACATAGAAGTAGTGGACTGTCTGATAAATGGATTGGAAAAGGAAATAAAATGAATGAAAAAGGAGCTCCCTAAGAATAACTAATTGTATATTGATTAATTATTAAACAATTAATTGTTCTTAGCACAAAAATAAAATAGTTCCTTAACATTACATGAACCAACAATATTTAACATTTAAGTTTTAATATTTCAAATATGTGTTTGAAACCAAGCCATTGAAGGGTGTCACCCCTGCCAAGCGGGGCCTTTCCCCAGAATTTCCCCAGCCGGGCGGTGGCCAAGGGGATCAACACAAAACCACTTTCGCCGCTGCCTGAGCGCAGAGCAAGGACTTCGTCCTCGCGGCTTGTGTAACGGCGGTCATTGACATCCAACAAGTAGGCTAAGGCTCTAACAGTAGTCTTTTGTAGCCAGATATAATATGTGGTGGTTTACAAAATAAATACCTCAACGTAAGAGACCGTGACTGATATTTCGTGCGAACTTACCATCCAAACGTTCGGTAGTTATTGACTATATCATAATATGAACAATACTTAAACGTGAAAAATCCATGGAATAATGAAATGGCTGTACCACGCATCTGACATCTCAGTGTGCCGTACATAATCATTTGCAGGGTGGAGGGGGTGTGTAGGCGTGACAGGCACGGGGTGGTACAGCACACCAATGGAGGTGGCTGAGGCTGCACCTGGATCTGCCTTCGAAATCTCAGTGTGCCGTACATTATTATTTGCAGGGTGGAGGGGGCGTGTAAGCGCGGGGTGGTACAGCACGCCTATGGAGGTGGCTGAGGCTGCACCTGGTATCTGCCTTCGAAATCTCAGTGTGCCGTACATTATCATTGGCAGGGTGGAGAGGGCGTGTAAGCACGGGGTGGTACAGCACGCCTAGGGAGGTGACCGAGGCTGTACCTGGTATCTGCCTTCGACATCTTGGTGTGCCGTACATTATCATTGGCAGGGTGGAGAGGGCGTGTAAGCACGGGGTGGTACAGCACGCCTATGGAGGTGGCTGAGGCTGCACCTGGTATCTGACTGTTACATCTCACTGTGTTGTTCAATACAGTTGCAGGGTGGAGGAGGCGTGTAAGGCGTGATAGGCACGGGGTGGTACAGTTCGTCGGGAGAGGTGGCCGAGGCTGCACCTGGTACCTGACTGTCAAATCTTAATGTGCCATTCATTATCAGTCGTAGGGTTGAGGAGGCGTGTAGGCGTGACGAGTACGTGGTGTTATAGCACACCAGGTGAGGGGGCCGAGGCTGCACAGAGTATCCGACAGTGACATCTCAGTGTTCCGTTCATTATCAGTTGCAGGGTGGAGTTGGTGTGTAGTCGTGATAGGCACGGGGTGGTACAGTTCGCCTGGAGAGGTGGCCGAGGCTGCACCTGGTATCTGACTGTCAAATCTTAATGTGCCATTCATTATCAGTCGTAGGGTTGAGGAGGCGTGTAGGCGTGACGAGTACGTGGTGTTATAGCACACCAGGTGAGGGGGCCGAGGCTGCACAGAGTATCCGACAGTGACATCTCAGTGTTCCGTTCATTATCAGTTGCAGGGTGGAGTTGGTGTGTAGTCGTGATAGGCACGGGGTGGTACAGTTCGCCGGGAGAGGTGGCCGAGGCTGCACCTGGTATCTAACTGTCAAATCTTAATGTGCCATTCATTATCAGTCGTAGGGTTGAGGAGGCGTGTAGGCGTGACGAGTACGTGGTGTTATAGCACACCAGGTGAGGGGGCCGAGGCTGCACAGAGTATCCGACAGTGACATCTCAGTGTTCCGTTCATTATCAGTTGCAGGGTGGAGTTGGTGTGTAGTCGTGATAGGCACGGGGTGGTACAGTTCGCCGGGAGAGGTGGCCGAGGCTGCACCTGGTATCTAACTGTCAAATCTTAATGTGCCATTCATTATCAGTCGTAGGGTTGAGGAGGCGTGTAGGCGTGACGAGTACGTGGTGTTATAGCACACCAGGTGAGGGGGCCGAGGCTGCACAGAGTATCCGACAGTGACATCTCAGTGTTCCGTTCATTATCAGTTGCAGGGTGGAGTTGGTGTGTAGTCGTGATAGGCACGGGGTGGTACAGCACGCCAGGGGAGGTGGCGGATACTGCATTGGGTATCTGACTGTCAAATCTTAAAATATACAACCCTTTATACACAAACCGACAAAAAACAAAGCTATGTCTATAAAAATTCAATTTAAAGGGCCTCTCAAATAAATGTAGCATCACATTTTTTACAATGTATTGAAAGAGTTTACGTAAGTTATTGCCCTTTATTAGTAAAAGGGTACTATTCAGTTATACCGTAGCTATGCAGTTATAGTAATACCGTAGCATTATTAATGATTAATGAGCCTGTTATTGAGCTGAACCTGTGAAGCCTACGTAACATGCAAGCTGATTCTGCCTATTGAGCTGGACCTATGAAGCCTACTAACATGCACGCTGGGCCTGGTTATTGAGCTGAACCTGTGAAGCCTACGTAACATGCAAGCTGACTCTGGCTATTGAGCTGGACCTATGAAGCCTACTAACATGCACGCTGGGCCTGGTTATTGAGCTGGACCTATGAAGCCTACGTAACATGCACGCTGGGCCTGGTTATTGAGCTGAACCTGTGAAGCCTACGTAACATGCAAGCTGACTCTGGCTATTGAGCTGGACCTATTGAGCCTACTAACATGCACGCTGGGCCTGGTTATTGAGCTGAACCTATGAAGCCTACTAACATGCACGCTGGGCCTGGTTATTGAGCTGGACCTATGAAGCCTACGTAACATGCACGCTGGGCCTGGTTATTGAGCTGAACCTGTGAAGCGTACGTAACATGTACGCTGCGCCCGGTTATTGAGAAGAATCTCGGAAGCAAACGTAACATGCACGCTGGTCCTGGTTATTGAGCTGGACCTGTGAAGCCTACGTAACATGTACGCTGCGCCCGGTTATTGAGAAGAATCTCGGAAGCAAACGTAACATGCACGCAATGATATGTTATTGAGCTGTACCTGCGAAACCTACATTAAATGCGTGTTTGTAAATCAGATTCAGAAAAATAGTCCGTTACATCGCAATAATTAAATCGTAACAGTAGACAAACAACAAAACTATTACAGTATTTTCTGATCGAAAATCCCGTTACATAAATTAATTATAACCGAAAATAACGGGCCTTTTTGTCGAATTGCAGATCTACGTTTTCAGGTTATAGTTATCGTAAACGTATTTTTCGCAAAATAAAATCTAACATTACAGTTTTGACAGCGGTATGCTTCGTATATAGAGATTCAACATCAAATTGAAGTTTATCGATAACTGAAATCAGAATTACGTTGCAAGCACAGGCCAGCAAATGATGTTCTTACACTATTTTAGGAGGATACGAATTGCGTTATTTCACCGTCTAATACAACAATTTCGTGTGCAATAAAAAATTTCACGCATTGTCGATAAAATCTAAAACGAAAAGTTTTACTTTAGTATACTATCCATCCTAATTTCGGATATTTGTCAAATTTTATCTGTTACTTGTTTTACTTTCGTGTTGAAGCCAGATATTCGATTGTGAACGGCTTTGAAAAGAGATATGGGTATTATTTGCACGGCTACGACGGTGAGCCTGAGAATGCACGATATTTTTTAGTCGGAAGGGTGATGTTATAACGCCCAATTGAAACTGGCTATCCCAGTTTCATCAAAACAATGACGACTGTTACTTATTACTGCATAGCAACGAGGGAAACGAACGCAATTCTTTCTGAACCCATCACATTTGCTAATTAAAAACAAATGTATGAGTAAAATAAAATAATTTAAAATTTACGGAGAAAATTTAAAATTGAAAAAGAAGTGTTGTTTCAACTTAGCATTAACAATTCGTTTCCCAGCCTTTTCAAAACACATCGAGCCGGGGCGAGCTTTAAAAAACTAGATGACTCCCTTTGCAAACCCCTTAAATAAATGTAAACTTTTGTTCACTAATTCATTTTAAATAGATGACTTATTATTTGAAATAATTGAACGTTAGTTTAAAACTCCTACATTATAAACTATCAGCAGGCCTCCAAACTTAAATAGGTTGTTTGAGTATAAATAACATTTTTGTGTCGGTTTTACTCTCATTTTTTAGATTTGGGGTGGGGGAATTTTACCCTTCCCCCCGTAGATCTACTACTGGGGCTGCTATGACAGGACGAGGGTAATTATTTTTACTCTAAATGAATATGGCGTATGATAAAATATTTTCAAAAATATTTTATTGGTCTACAGAACCATGATCAACAGAACAAGATCGTGTGATGGCTAATTTCATCGTTTGATGGACCATTCAGATAGCAAACATTTCATTAGTCAACGCTAACCAATTAACTTTCCTATAGTATTTCGCTTTGATAACAGGTACGGATCAACCCTTGCGATTTTATTAATAATATCATAAATTATAATATTATATTAAATTATATAATATTGGTTTTCAATATTGTGGATTACCCTACCTATGCTCTATCGGCAGTTATTCCTTTATCTCATACTGTTGTAATGATAACATTGGGAATTTACAGATAACATAGTTTTATTTACCAGGGTTAAATCCTAATTAATGGAAATTTGCCTAGTATGCAGGCCTGCTGCAATGGGGTATTTTTATATTGGATTTAAATTTTATTATTAAAGATGACAACCACGTTCGTTTTCTTCTTGCTTTCATATTTAATGCAAATAATGTGTCAGCCACATTCAATAGAGGTATTAGAATTCAAAATGGTGGACAGTATCACTGATTTATGTTAAAAGTATATATTTTTAGACATAAGAAATATTAAAATTAAAATCGTTCGACACATATCTGTAGACCTTATCTAGATGAAGCTATTACTCCAAGTTTCAATTAATTAATAAGGAAGTAACATCAAATTGTTTCTCTCCATATGAATATCATGAAGAATGAGTAAGTAGGTTTGCTGCTACAAGGAACAAAAGTTTGAATTTTTCAGCATACATTATTGCTTAGGTATTTGACGGTATGTGTCACCGTCAAATATTTCATCACAATATTTCAAATAATAAACTATTTATCAATTTTTAATTTTTTTAATTTTTAAAATTAACTTTGAGGCTCTAAAAGAAAACGCACTGTGTTACCGGTTGTTATATTCCAGTAACCACTTGAAATAGAGCAAAAATTGTAAATTTTTATACTATCCTTTTTGAGCCGATTCGAGTGCTAATAATTTTTTTAATTTTGAAAAATTATGATTTGTCCTTATTAAAAA